>JBAJNP010006247.1:0-26143 GCA_036877545.1 Yasuhikotakia modesta | reverse complement strand
TGATATGGGAGTTTACGGTAGTAAACAAGGAATTCTTACAGTGGAGTGTTTCCAGTACAGGATAATTTCTGGAATGCTCTCAGCCGGCTGCAGGGAAGGATTCTTCTTCCATTCATTCCAGTCAATGGTCATTGTCCCATTTTTGTCCATGCTACAGGAGATCAAGAGACAAGACACTTAAGTCACCTGTGCAGACTGCATTAACGGGTTAAAACCCTTCAGTCAAAGCCTAAACAAAAACTACAGTCTTTATTATTCAAAAAATATATATTGTATCGCACCTTTTAAGGACCCTCTCAGCTTGCTGGAGGGAAATATGGACACCAAGATCTTGCAGTGAATTCACAATGTCACTGGCGTTCACTTGACCTGAAAAAAAAGACACGAAGACATTCAATTGTTGTTTTTAACAAACATGCAAGAAGTTATCTGTGGATCGTTTCAAGGTGTAATACCGGCATTTTTTCTGTCCAGGCTTTTAAAGACGAGCTTTAGGTCTTTCTCATGGTCTTGGAGGTAGTGTACAAACTCTTCAAAGTCCAGTTGCCCATCAAGATCTTTGTCCTCAGTCTTCAAAGATTTCTGCAGGGTAGAAAATTGCATATATTAATGCAAGGGTCTATATTTCTTACTGTGATTTACTATGAGTAGAGATATTGTTGCGTGCATTCTCAGATCTGTTAATAAAACTGTCATGCTCATGCACGCATACAGATATATTTAAGTTCATGCAGTCCAAAACGTTTATCTATAGTATTTAAACTTGACCACTAGGGGCGCCACAAACACAGACTCCAATTCAACAACGAAAGGGTAGTTTTACAAGTGCGAACCTACAAAAATGAATCAAACGAGCGTCACAAATGACACTGTTGAGTTTATAGAAACACAAACGCATTTTTAAAAGCTCACTTTAATAACACGTGTAATAAAAAGGCGCGCTTTTATAATTTCAGGACGTAGAAGCCCATATATGGTCATTTGACCGGAAAGTGCGCGTAGATAGTTACGAACACCGGAAGCGCGTGAGTCATGACAAAAATGTGCAGTTATTGAAAAAAAATGTGATCTATGGGTTTTTTTTTAACCATAGATCACATCTTAACAACAGATCAAATAACAACAGAGAATGTACATCGTAAAATGATTACCTTTCTCCATTTTTGATAGGTAGAGAATTCCTGGGACGGCAGAAGGACACTGAGTTTGAAGAGAGACTTCAGCTCGGATGGTAATCCATTGGACTCAAAATACTCCACTTCAACCTGATCGGAATTGTGGACGGGCACGTATAGGCATAGGCACAACATTTTCAAACTAATATAAAAGTCTACAACAATAAATAAATAAATAGCGCAGGAACTCTTCTCCTGCCGGCGGTGAAACGCTTAAATGCCGGTAAGCGGCTGAACATGCCGAGAAAAATCCTGCGGCACCGCCCAGCGGGTCACGGACGGCGGCTCTGATTGGCTACGTCGTCTTACGCACGGGCTGATTTGAACGCTGTTGCTGACGTCGATTCTAACTGACCAATTGGAAGCCGGATTCTTTGAATTTCTGTGGTGTGTAATCAGGACCCGCCCCCTTTCACAACTCCGAGTTCAGATGCATTTCATGTGATTGTGTGAAACTTCCAACACAAGTCACACTTCCTCAAGAGAAACTCCCCACAGCATGGAGAAACGATCACATGACAAATAGGGAGTGAAAGAAAGGGAGAGATGTAATGTTTTGAGACTAAGATACGGTGTTTGTAATAGAAACAATTCCCCCTAAACTTTAGTCAGTATTATACAAAGGAAAATAAATTAGGCCAGAATAACACATCAGATAAACTTGCTTTATTATTGAATATTGCTTAGACCTCTTAGAATTAAACATATTGTGCTATAATTGTCTGTTTAGCTGTTATATCTTTAGAAACTTAACCTTTGCAATAGACCACCAGAGTCTTGCACCAACATAAGCTCATTCCTAGATTTCTGTATCACATACTGTCCATGTAGTTATACATTTTATTAATGTTTATTAATTTTATTGCATTTATTACTTCTATATATTATAATTCCACCAAACAGTTTGAGGTTGTAAGAATGTTTTCCATTTTTGTTTAGTAACAAAAGTGTTATCTTAAAGTTCTAGGAAGTTCAAATGTCCAGTTTTTTAGATGTTGTATTAATGTTATTGCTTGGTTATAAGGACATTATTTGAACCTTTTCAATTCTGTAGCATTTTATGTAGCATTATACTCAACAAGTATAATGTTGAGGATAGTTAGGTATAACATTTTTTTTTTATATAACACTAAATATTTACTAACATTACTGTAAGAATGTTTGTGTTGTTCCTCCTGTATTTTTGTTGTGAATTAAATGTTTATTGTAAATATTGTATTTCACCATGTCAGATAAATGATTTGTAGTGCATGTAAAAAGATCAAATGCTCTTTATTAACACTGTTGTTATGTATTTAGCAGATGAATATTAATTTGTGTTTGGATATTGAATGTTATTTAATTATAAATAGTGACTCTGTAGTTTGGGTTAATGTGAGCTCATGTACTGTGGCTGCATTTTGTGTGGTATAATCCTGTAGCAAAGCTGTCTGCTCTGGTTGCAAAATTACGTCAGAGTCTGGTGGATGTTAAGCGGTCATGCCAAAACTGGTTCTGAAGAGATTTATAAGGTAGTCTTTGCAAAGGGGGACACTAACTTACCGACCACCTGTGACCTGCATAGGAAAGACATTTTGCACAGAAACAGCACAAAGAAGCCAAAACATTGCATCAAATGCCAAAGTCCACATTTATTATGAGAAACAACGTTTTGAAAGAAATATTATACATGAAACAATTGTTTTGTGAGTAGAAAAAAGTGAGTATTTTTCAATAAGCTGTGAGTATTCCAAACCAAACGCCTTAACATATCTCAAAAATGCTCAGCAACTATTATATTTTTCTATATGTTCCTAAAAACCAGCATTTATGTACTGTACTGTATGGTGTAGTCAGATTTCAGAAGAACATCAGACTGGCCTTGTGACAGAATTTGACGCCAGTGGTTTCTAAAAACTAATTTTAACCAAGTCACACTGTGGGGATCACTATCACAGGTGCAGTATGCTGGACACAAGCTTTGGGAGTCAGTACAGTTCTCTTATTTCATCAGATGGGGTTGTGCGTTGGAGAGAGAGAGACTTTTTTGGGCCTCTGTGAGAGTATCAACTTGTGATAACTCCACACCGAATTAATGTTTATACAAGGTCTTGTGTGCCTGCATGCTGCATGTAATCTGTAATACATAATAGGACTAAAATATAAAGTATGGAACAAGTGTGTATTTACACTGTTTTACATGTTGTGCTTTGATGTTTTTTTTTAATTATTTTTATTCTGAACGATCACACACATGTAAAAATAAACAAATATGTTTTCCTTTGAGGTAAAACTGAATATTCAGCATTCAGATCGCTGACCTTCAGTACATTTACAGTACACTGATACTGTCTCCACTCCCCTAGAACCACAAGTCCTAACCATATATCTGATTATGTCACGTACAGATGCATCCTATACATGCAGATGTCAACAGCCCATTTATTAAAGGGTCTATGCATTCAATCTGATGCTAAACTCAGAGTTTGGCCTATGAGGGACGAGCTATTAAAGGTGTATATTAACCACAGTACAGAGGCAAGGTCCAGGATCCAGGTTAGTGCGTATCATACAGAATGTCCTGTGTTTGTTTTGAAGTCAAACTGGATTGAGCCTGATAGCTGACGCCTTGAAGTGCGTCTGATAAACTTTACCAGGAGTTCAGACAGGAAGTAAAACAGGATGAGATCTGTGTCCCGCTTTACCTGCAGTTCATGATGTTTGTGTGTCTCTCAGTAATGGGATGGTAGTTTGCAGCAAGAACAAATTTTCAAATGCTCTTATCAAACAACAACAACAACAAACACAGAGTCTGTTACTGGCTTCTTGAAAAACACGCTTGATTTTTTTTTGTTCAGACAGCAGTTAATTGATCATTCACATGAAATGACAATGCTACATATAAACTCAACAACATTGTACATAATAAAAACTTGTCTTTAAACTCTTGTCTTGTCTTATGTCTTTAGTGCATTTTAAGTTACAACCTACAAACGCACATTTATTTCAAATTGCACATTATTTTAGTTGTAAAATTGTATTTAAAATTTTATACGTTGTAAAATTGTGTGTGAAAATAGACATGAAATTGTGACACAACATTGACTCATTACACCCGCGCTTGACTCATTGGCCATTAACTCAGGACTTCCATGTTCAGTGTTCATCCTTTGAATTGTGACATTTAAATTGTCATGCTTCAAGAGCCTGCAGTGATTTACTGTTATGTTGTCATTATAGTAAGACTAAAACACACATCTAACATAATGTCCTGCCAGGTCTGTGGATGCCAGTAAAACCCAGTGATATAAACAGCCATGAGGCAAGACCCCAGGAGGGACAGCATCACAATCAAACAGCAAAGGGCAATCCTTCTCTCTCTCATGTGATTCGATGTGAGAATATCTTGCATGTGTTTCAGTGTTGGTGATACAAAGTGTGTCAGAGAGTCACCTGTGACTGCATATAAATGATACGATTGCAGTGCTTAGAAACCTGGTGGCCATTGATGTTTAGACCATTCCACATTGTATCATAAGAGTGAATTTCTTTCATTAAAATAAGTAAACTAATTCTAAGAATTCAGCTTTCTCAAGCTACAGTATAATGCAGAACTCAGTTCTCAGAATGGTTATGGCTGGACTATTTTAGTGTCAATTATTATTTCTATGAAGCCAATTTCGAGAAATGCTTATTTTTATTTGGTTATTTGTTTAACTTGGCTAAAGTTTAAAGCATTGGTTTCTACCTGTTCAGGTGACCTAGTGTGGCTTATCTGACGTTTGTAAATGAATTAAACAAAAGGATGGTTAAAAAAACACACATCCTCACAGACATGGTGATATATTTACAAAAAAGACATCCTGTTCATGTTCCTTTAACTATTTTTAGATGATTGTGTTGTGACAACAATCAGGGAGGTGAACACTTGTTTCAGCGTCAAATAAGGGCTCCTGTGACTGAATGAGGGAATTTTCCATCTTTTTCATCATTTATTCAATAACAAATTCTACTCTTTAAGAATCTTTTACTCTGTAGACTTTGTTCTCACCTCACATAGAAAGTCTTATTACAAATGGGCATTATCTTGACATATGTTGATAAATTACCTAGTGGTCTAAATATATTTTTATATATATATATCTTCTGTGAAAGGCAAAGGACCATGAAACAATCATCCAATCATTGCATTTGGTCATGATGTTGTATTTTTCTGTCACACTATGTATGTTTATGATTTTGAGGGGACTTTGAAGGGCACAATTATGCTTTTAAACATAGCTTGCTATTGCACTTATTTAAGCCTTTTTAAAACGGTGTATCCTTTCTTTAAGTCTTACTTTTGTTGTGTCATCATAAAATATTCACACATTTTCACATGCAAACAGTTTGTATTTGGCACATTTGGCCAGACTGATCAGAAGAATTTACAATGTTCTCAATAACTAGACTGGTTTTCCTAACATGGTTCATGAAAGAGGAAAAAACATAAACTACAATTCCTAAAATACTAGAATAGTTCTGTGTACAGTAATTTCTTATGAAGTGTGAATTAGTGTTTTGTGACAATTTGCTCCCTCTACTGGCTGACAGAAAGGCTAACATGAGCCTTTACCCGTGAATCGCAAGAGTGTGATTGAAAGCACTGTCCACCAATCAAAAGACGGAACACATTATCGTTGCAAAACTCGACCAATGAGACTCCACCGAAATGGCAATGGGCGGGGAGTCAGCCATTTCCTCCGCAAACGTCGTTGTTGGAAGAGAAGTCGATTCAAGAAGCCATTACGCTGCGCAATTGTGCCCGGACTAAAAACTTACTATTTTTACGTACTCTACGCAATTTTTTTATTTCAGCCCAAGTCCAATTTAAACCGCTATGGCGTCTCAGGCCAAAAAGAGAAAAACTAATTTCTCGGACAGGGAGGTGGAGATAATCGTGGAGGAGATGGAGAAACAAAAACACATTTTGGTGAATCATTTTAACGCGGGCGTCACGCACATCGCAAAGAACAACGCGTGGATGGAGATCCTGAAGCGCGTGAACGCCGTTACCACCTGCCAGCGCGAGCTCGCGGAGGTCAAGAAGAAATGGTCAGATCTTAAAACGGAGGTCCGACGGAAAGTGGCCCAGGTGCGGGCAGCCATGGAGGGCACGGGCGACTGCACCGCGGTTCCGGTCATTCTAACCCCCATGCAGCAGCGCATTTGCAATCTGCTGGGAGAAGCTACCATCATCAGCCTGCCGGCGGCGGAGGCGGACGCGGAGATCGCGGTGCCCATCAGCTCCGCAACCACCGTCACATTAGCGCAAGGTAAGTGAGTGACGTTACAACTGCGCTTCTGCGTAACATCAAATGCGTAGAATAGTGAACGTGAGAAACCAGCGTTGTGATCCTAAATACCAGTTTTACATCTAATTGGTTAATGCACGTTTTGCATTGAGGTTTCTATTTAGGTTTCTATTGAGGTTTCTATTCTATTTAAATCTATTTAGAGTATATAAATGTATTTTCACATATTTTTAAAAACGCCTTTACATATTTTTGTCTCTGTCTTTTGCTAGATGGTGCCGTGTTTAATATGGTATCTCAACTAATCTAAGCAATAAGTTAACCTGACATGCCTTGTTGTAGCAAATGATTTAAAATAAATTGTCTAAACTACAGTGTTGGTTTATTATATTGACTATATAATATAAATCATAGTACAAACTCAATAACAATATTGTTGATTTGCATAATTAAACCTGTTATTATTTTTTTATAAACCTGTTATTATTATTTTATTATTACCTGTAATTAAACTGTTAATTCTATATCTTTATCTGCAGGTATTCAACCTGCCACGGCAGCGGCATGTGAAATTAAAACTCTTGAAGGTACGGTCTCAGTTTGACTCCTGGTCTTTACCTGAGACCATCTCGATTCTTTAAAGCATTAAGATGTTTGTGAATGTGTCTGTGCAGATGAGACGACGTATCACACGCTGGAGGAAGGGGTGGTGGAGTACTGTACCACTGAGACCCCCGTAACGGTCACTGCAGAGACGCTCACAGCCCAGACCGAACAGAAACCTCAGGAGCTGAAGAGCCGGATCGCCCTCAACTCCGCCAAACTTCTCCAGGAGCACAGGGTCACCAACCTGCACGTGCGTGAGATCGCCCAGCACCTCGAAAACCAGAACGACCTTCTACAGATGATCCGGCGCTCACAGGAGGCCCAAGCCTGTGCCCAGGAGAGACAAGCCCAAGCGCTGGAGGGAACACAGGCTGCTTTGCTGGCCCTCATTCAGATGTTTAGACCAGCATTGAAGGACCTCAGAAAGTTCCTACAGAACGCCAACAGTTCAAATGCTGGGGCTGCCGTAGGAACTGTGGAGGGGGTGGAAAATGTACCCCTGCCCTCAGAAGAAAGACAGTAGAGCAGATTATGTCAGTTTAGTTTTCTGAATTTGTATATATGAGATTGACAGGTCTGGTTTGAAAAACAGACTTTAAATTGTACTTTTGACTAATATAATTAGATTTTTTGTGTATAGTTATTTTTTAATTGACCGTTACGTAAAAGGAAACCTGCATGCAAAACAGTTTCTGTCGATAAACTTCTGTTGAAGATTCCTGTCATGTCAGGTGAGAACTGAGAACTTGAAGACATTTGTTTTGTCTAACAAATAACAGATGCTTAAAAAAGACAAACTCTCCCCACTAAACTATGACTTACTGACTCGGACTGTTCATATGAATTTTCAATGTATATTCCTGTTATTATTAAACATTCTGATATACATGATATGTGTCTTTTATTAATTATTTTAATAAAAACAATTATTTTGTTAATTGTCACTCTGAAGAGAGGATGCGATCTTATGTTGCTTTTATTAGCTAAAAATTGCCTACTGTGCCTTTGCATAACAAATAATTGTGAGTTCATGTGACTTTTATCTTTGAGTTTAGACTGACGCACTACCCAAACTTAACTTACGCTTATAATTTGATGCCCCTTTAATTATACACCGGCCTATATAATATACTGTATAATAAAGTGTATGATATAATGGTGTTGCTGTTCTCGTTAACGCCGCTAGAGGGAGACAGCGCGTCATGTTCTGACTATAAGCGACCCTGCTGTCGAATGAAAGCTTCTCTGTCTTTGTTTACGTTAGTAAGAAAAAACTATTTACTTTAAATCTATTTATTTACTGGATATATATACATATATATATATATATATATATATATATACCATTTATATAAGGTAAATTAAACTACTTTGTAATAAAACATCTGTTTTTAATAAAATAAATAATTTAATACATGTCTTTTATTAGGATACATTTGGCTACAAAACGCTTTTGTTATTGTAATACATTGAAACGTTGCTGAGTTTAATATAAATATAATGACTGGTTTTGTTTTTGGGAGAATCTCATTGGCTCTGGTTGTGTGGGGGGCGGAGCTTTATAAGATCAGTAGAAACGCCAAACACACGATGATCCCGAAACATCTGATCAAACGCAGATGGGAGAGAAACATTAAACTTAAACATTAAACCACTTTAACTTACGCGTTTGTTAATGTTGCAAATGTATCTGCGTGCGTTACTGTATCTGTCGCTTCTGCAAGAGGTTCCCGGACGGTTTTTCTCTCATAGGGTTTGTGATCCCAACAAATGATCATTACAAAGAAACAGCCTTTATGTCGACCGATCACTTGTGTTTATTTGCTGCGTGATGTGTGTGTTTTTCCTCCAGATGAACAATGACGACTTGAAGCTTTAGAGAGTTTTTATCCAACACCGACTTCGGGTTTAACACCAGATTGCTGTTACGAAGAATTAAAAAACTACAAACCAGGTTCATGGCGTTTTTAGTAAAGAAGAAGAAGTTTAAGTTTCAGACGCATCTGACTCTGGAGGAGCTGACGGCTGTGCCGTTTGTCAACGGAGTTTTATTCTGCAAGATGAGACTGTTAGATGGAGATTTCACGGCGTTATCCTCGAGGTAAATATTGCGTTTTGTTGGTGCATTTACCTCTACAAGTCTTAAATACAGTTTCTTCTATGTGTTAGATTCAACAGAGAGCCCTGTAGTTGCTAAGAACAATCTCTGGTTCTATAGTGTTCTTGGTTTGCATGGTTCTTTATGGTTCTGTATAGGTTCTTTATATTAGTATATTGGTTCTAGTCATCCTGTGGTTTCTGTGATGTTTCAGTACATAAGGTTTTCTGTATTTTTCGTTATGAGATTATATGATAGCCTGGTTGCTGTTGTTTTTAAGGCTGCACGACATCTGATGGTTCTTCTGCTGTCTAATGAAATGAAGGATGTTAATGCAATAGATGCGTTTCTCACTTGTTCTCCATTAGTCCCCGTGCTCCTCACAACAGCCTCATTTTGAGGTTAATGAGGATGTTGAACAAAACATGTGATCAGAAGGAAGTGAAGGGACAAACAAACAAACACACACACACACACACACACACACACACACACACACACACACACACACACACACACACACACATGATCACTGTTTTGTGTTACTGTGGCTCATGAGATCAGCTGATACATTCATGTTTATGGCTTTTTTGGAATTGTCAGGTTATTGTTTTATTGTTTTTTATTGTTGTGATTGTCGGTTTTACTTGTGACTCGTAGGCAGAAATGTGTGCAGTCAGATGTTTATAGGTCAGGGCTCCTATAGGCGCTAGTAAAGTTGGTTGTAAAGTGACTCTAATGATAAATGCATGACATTTAAGTAACTTAAAAAAAAAGCTGTGCTGCAACTCTTAGCAAACATGTCTGCTGTTTGTTTGCTGTACTCTGAGATTAATAGGAAATACGGACGTTGTTCAGTTAATACACACGGCACATTTTCCATTCGTTCACATGACTTTTTGTAGTCTGTGTGTCTGATGTTCTGTACAGTGTTGCGTTTAGCAGATGTTTGTGTACAGCTGCCTGATGTGGCATCTATCCTGTATTACACAAATACAGTGAAAGTGATTCTGACACACACACACACACACACACATACACACACACACTCACTTTCGGTTACATACAAGGTGTTTCTTGTTGTGGGAACTCTGTGAGGGGGAGAGAGATTATAAAAGAGAGATTTATAAACTGTACTTGTTGTTCAGTAAAATGTTAAGCTGTATTAAAATTCTTATTCAGGACACACACACACACACACACACACACACACACACACATGTTGGATCAGTGAGCAGCAGACAGATGGAGATGTAAGAGAAAGTTCTCAAATGATTCTTTGCAGAACCGGAGGATCAGATATAAATGAGATCTGTTGTGATTGGTTAAACTTTAGAATGCAGTTTACATTGTAGTTCAGAACAGGTCATCTGAAATTACCGATGACTGTAGAGGTAAAATGTGTTAATAATGTGTTGATAAGCAGAATTATTTTTCTGTGAGTGATAACTGGACAAATTCACAGCCTGGATGCTTGTGTGTTATGAAGGGATGATGTGTGTTTTCTCACTGCTTCAGTCAAAACAAAACAAAATATTTGTTTTCCCCTGTAGCAAGAAATCAAAGCTTCTCTCCTTTGCATTTTTTAGCTGTTTTTATTTTGAGTCACCAGGAAAAAAAACAGTTTGATTGTTTAGGAAAGTAACAGCACGTTTCCTCAATAGGCTACATTGTATGAGTTTTTTATGTCTATAACACAATTGAGTTACAAGTTTAGTTAATGAGGTTTTCACTAATTCTAGCCATGAGCACTAGTTGAATTGATGTTTGACCTTCAAAGCGTGTCAGAACCTATTTTTAAATTAGCTGTAAATGTGTATAATTATATCTACTGTTATATTTAGCATAAACAACTATTCTTGAAATGTACTTCATTTCTAAGAATGTTGGGTGGGCTGTAGTTACTGAACCCAGCTGTTACCCAGTCTTATAATCAAGTGGGTTTGACCTGCAGTTAAAATAAAAGGCTACCATGTTTAGAAATGTACTCATTTTGTATAAATTATATATCGCTGGGTAACTTTATAACAGATTCTTGCTTCAGTTACGTAAGAACATTTACAGTAATTCATAATAATCATGTTTTTCACTGGAGGAAACTGTGGAAAATCTTTCATTCATATTTCATAAGCTGCTGTATGTAGAAAATTAGTGCGTTGAGTCATTACATTAAATGTTTTTTTGAAAATGCTTTAAATGTTTGTATGTATCATACCATAACAACAGCTTTAAACATAAAGATGCCATAAAAAGGGTTTTCACAGTGATGACATGGTTTTCACAACTACGCCTTAGTTGAACCTTGTTGGTTCTTTAAAGATTCTTAAACGAACCATTTTGTTTTCACATTTTTATAGGCTAAAGAACCTTTATCCACAGCAACAGAATATTTTTGTGGATGTTATAGGTTCTTAAAGGAACTATAGGAACTTAAAGTTCTACTATGGCATTATTTGGAAAATCTCTACCTAGTTGATAAGACTTGACGTTAAAGAGCTTTAATGTGCTGTTGTAGTGCAGGTCTGCTATTCCAACCTTCTTGAAAGTTCAACCATAAAAGATCAAAACCACTGGGTGTATCATACTATACCACAGGCAGTTGAACGTACCACACACAGCTTTACTCATTCATTTGAGGTACTCTGGTTTTACCCAAAACACTCAAAAAACACATTTTTTCTCCCTGTGCTTCAGTTTAATCACAGACACTTATCTGCTCATGATTTTAAAGCTGTAAACATGAAGGGTTTACAAAAGTCTTTGATTCCAAGATAAGGAATGCTTATGTTTTGCTTCAGATGACGGTACAGTTTGTTTAGTTCCTGCTAATCTTGAGAAGTTTTTAAAGCTGCAATCTGTAACTTTTCTGTAACTCTCTACTGCCATCTCTGTTTGAAATGCAAAATTGCAGGTTACTTACTTTTCATTGTGTATGTTAATGTCAAACTGACATTTCCCTGGATATCGGACTCAACAGCTTACATTATAAATCAATATTATAAATTTACCGTTGGGACTTGCCGTAAACTCTCATGCCCTTGCTCAATAACTGTTTTTTTCCCATTTTTTAAATGTTAAAACGTTATGGATTGTAACAAAGTCAAGCATCATTTTTCTGTTGCTCATAGTTAGCATTAGCGATTTGAACATTTTGTGTTCTATGCAACCTTTAAAACATGCTGTTCAGCTGACAAATGCGTATGGATTGAAATGCTAAGTGCTGTCAAAGGTTTATAATTGCTGATTTATTTTTCTGTGTAAGCAGATTTTCTTTTAATGTGTTGACAAAGCCCAGCTGTCTCCTTCTGACCGGAACAATCTCGCAATTCACCCCATAGATGTTATGTGAGAACCAAATGTCCTGTTTTGGGAAACGGCATATTTCTCTCCCAGTTTTCCCATCAGATTCCCGTCTTAAATAGAGCGTGTGCACAGAGATGTCAGGTCTAAATTCCCCCTGCATGAGTTTCTGTCAACTAACTATCATCAGAGAGTCCACAACAGTGGTCAGTGAACCCTTGGGACAGGGTTGAGTCCCTTAGAAATCCTTTGTTGTAATTAAACGTAAACTTTGAACGGCAAGAACACAAGAACTGTTGCGTCCCGCGCCTATGATGTTTCAAAGGCTGTAAGCCAATCAGATGAGAGGGTGGATTGATGACGATTAGTTCTGCAGCAGCAGATATTTCGCTGGCTCGTGTAATCAGAGATCTTTGACACTGTAAGCGACTGGGACGTTCAGACGGGTCAGTTATTTCCTTTGCCATTGGCCCCAGGCTTGTTCTTGTAGATTTAAACTAGGGCTCGTGTTATGTAACCGGTTGCGTACTGACTCATTTTATTCCGTGTGTCACCCCTTAATGTCTGTCAGATGCAAACACAAATATCTTACAACAAGCTATTCTTCAGAATCAGTGAATGATGCCTTAGTTTGCTTGAATGCCCTGATTGGACATGTTTTGCTTGTATGCTGTTGTGCAGAAAGTCTTTGACCTCAGCAAAAGGTTACAGCTGATAAAATTGACCAACTTTATTGACTGACTGACACAGAGTTTAAAACATTTAAAACAACAGTCACATGAAGTTGATTGATTAAACGAAATGTATTGATTTTTGCATGCTGTGTTTCTCATTAAGACACATGTCAGTTATACGGTCACTTCCTGTCTCAGTAGCTGCAGATTGAATACAACTTCTGGTCTGGTTACATCACTAAACTACAAAATGTGTGATGCCATAGTGATAACAAAGTTAACACGTCTTCCAAAAGTATTCTCCAAAACGTGTTTTGTCCACTCAGATAGTTTTACTGTCGTAGCAAAAATACATGTATTAATAAATGCTAATGTGTGCTTTGATAGCGCCGCATGCTTGTTTTACAGTAAATATCTTCATCTTTAGCGTATAGGTGAGTACAAACACACTCAGTGAGTGTCAGTGATTAAACACAGCATGCTTATGTGTGTGTCAGACTGTGTTTCATGTGATCCAGGGGCCTTTTTAAACAAACTTCCTTTCCAAGTTCTGATTTGGCCCCTGTGCTTGTGTGGGGCCCGGGCCCGGTGACTCAGGCACTGAGCAGAATGTTCCGAGCCTCTGCTCATCCGCTGTGGAGACGACCGGGTTCGGGTTGGCAGAAATATCACTGTATTTTGGATGATTTTGTCATAACTTCCTGTTTCACCATTGGGCTCGTAGGAGAGGATTGTGATGCTTGTAAGAAACCAAAACTGTCGTTTTATATATGCCAAATAACTACATAAATTGCCTTTTAGGTTTTAGGCATTTGAAATGAACAGTAAATGTTGTGAACGCATTTCTTGCAGAAATACACTAGCAGTGTCTGCAGTATCACTGTGCATGTGATATTCAAACTTTGATTTGATTTACATTTAAACAGAAGCCGTTGCGCTTGTGTGTGTTTTTCTAATGCCAGGACTGCTTACATTTTCTTTTCTTGGAACTGTCAGCTGTCAGCTTTCCAAACACACTTTAAAACTCTACTATATGTTTCCATTAAAGGAATAGTTCACCCCAAACATGGAAAATCTTCCATTGTTTACTCACGCTTGTGTTATTCCAAACCTGTGACTTTTTTGCTTAGGAACACAAAAGAAGATCATTTGAAGTTTGCTGGTAGCCAAACAACAGTGGCACCTATTGACTTCTATTGTATGGACACAAAACCACTGAAAGTTTCTCAAAATATTGAATATTGATATTGAAATATTACATTTCTTCAGTAAAATATTAAAAACATTTTCCACAGAAGCAAGAAAGTAACTTTGCAGTCACGATATATGTTAATCTGAATAACGTTAATTTTGAGGTGAACTATCCCTTTAAATTAACAGCAGATCTGATCAGATGCAGCTGACAGTTCTGCGGTTCTGGCTGGACTGATCCAAACCTCTGATCCTTTAACCTTCCAGTATCCTGCATGTCATCCAGCAGTGACAGGAAGCGGCGCCTCTGCGTCCGCTAGCAGATAGTAGAGGAAGGTTTTGACGTCACATGGTCTGATTGGAGATGTTTGTCCAAGCGCTGTCGGGGTCTGACACAGGCAGCCTGTGCTGTGACACAGGGCTGAGCTACAGGAAGGGTTTACAATCCTGTTTGAGCAGCACATTTCTGCTCGACTGACTCATCTGTAAAACTGGGTTACACAGGCGAGATACCCCAGCTAACAGTTTTAGGTTGTAAGAACGTTCCCATTAAGTTTCCATTAACATTCAAAACATCAATTTTTTTAGTCACTGTATTAATGTCAATTAGTCACTGTGTTTTTATAAATTTTATTAATACATTTTATTTTATTAATTTCTTGGTTATTTAAATCTTGTTTAATGCTTTTGTAATGTTCCACTAACTAAGAAGATGTGTTTTAAAAAATATATGTATTATCATATATAATTATAAAAAATGAATGAATGAAGAATGAAGAATGAAAAGAACAGTTTTGATTGCTTTGCAAAACCTTCAAAAAACATTGGCCAACATTTAACAAACTTTCTCTTTGGTCTTCCCAGAACATATTGTTTATTTGCGCTGCTCCATGTAGCAAGTAAATTAGCATGACTTTGATTAAGTTAGATTGTTATCAGGACAGTGCTTGTTTTATTCAGCTAGAGACGTTTAGTTAAAATCACTGCTTGTGACTCGTTTGTCATAATAAAAATAGGTTAAGTGCAATGCATTGTGGGATACTGTCATTTGTGTGTAAGTATATATGTGTTTTGGCTCT
The DNA here is from genome assembly GCA_036877545.1 of Yasuhikotakia modesta. NCBI lineage: Eukaryota > Metazoa > Chordata > Actinopteri > Cypriniformes > Botiidae > Yasuhikotakia > Yasuhikotakia modesta. Next base: position 10,747 of record JBAJNP010006247.1, on the reverse strand, counting down.
TTACTGCACATTTTAAAAAGTAGGGTGAAAAATGAGGGTTTTGAATCTCCACAGACAACACAATACACACACTGTAGAACTCGAGAGTATTATGGTATGTCATTTTTCAGACATAAATGAGCTGTGTTGCTGTTCAGCCTCTCTGTCAGCAGATATCTGTGTCTGTATTACTGTGTGCCGTGGATGAGGAGAGTTGTGTGTTTCCTGTGGTTTGGTTTGAAGTGCGTGTTGAAGTTAGCAGTGTTAAAGCAGATCTGTTGAATTTGAGTAGGTCATTGTGAGTATTGTGTTGCTGTCTGAGAGGGTTTGGGGGGGTCTGCGTCTTTTCTCAGAGTTCCTTAATAAAGCGTCTCTTTTGTTTTCTGAGTGCGGCAGCTACATCTCAGGAGAATGACACACAATGAGAGTCGTGGCGGTGATACAGTTCTGCAGGCTGTATAAATGTATTCCTGCAGTTTGTTTTAAACTTTGTTTCCAATGTATACTGTTGATACTTTAAAGCATCTCTTCTTCACTGCTGTGGGAGCGTATCTGAATGTGGCTTTATTTCAGTGCTCTTTCAACCCTCTCACACCTGCCTGTGAGTCTCACCCACAAATTCTGCTCCCCTGCTAGACACACAGCAAGCGTCCAGTTCTTATTTATTCCCCACAACGCAGCTCGCAGATCTTTTGAACACTAAATTGTCCTGAATCTTCCAACAATCGGCCCATTCACGATCAGCGATTGAGCCGTGGGAGAGACGAGTCGGAGCGTGAAACGAGAAAACTCATGTGTTTACAGCACTGACACAAGGTCTGTTGTGTTGCATGTTTGTGGTTCTGTTTTCATAAGGTTGTTTTTTTTATTGTGTGTGTTTTTTTTTAAAACGTAGTTTCCTTTTAACTTGAATAGAATTTAGGGCAAAAACAATTTAAAATACTATTAAGTGGTGTTAAGTGGACAAAGCAGAATTTTTCATCATAATTGTACGAGTTGTTGGTGGTTGTCAGGGTGTTGCTATGGAGGTGGCCTTCCGGGTGTGTTGCTAGGCAGTTACTAATGTGTTTGGGTGGTTGCTATGATTGCTATGATAAAGTTACTTACCAAAGTAACCAATTCGCAGTCTCTGGAGATACAGCTCTCCTTTTCTTTAGCCGTGCCTTCCTTTTCTGTTCCATTAGTGTTACCGTGGACACCAAGCGATTGTGGTTACTACGGCGATACAACAAAGTGCCGTGGCCCCTGGAATTTTGGACTGGAATGTGTTTGGGGGGGTGAATAGACCACACCAATACTGCCGAAGACGACGGTCTCTGCTGGGGTTCATGAACTCTAAAGACCCTTAATGGGTTTATTGAATGTTTTATTGGTGTTTTATAAGTAATAAGCTGATATTGTTGAATTGATTAATGCATATTGATATTTCAAATATTAGTATTTTTAAGATGGAAGGTATTTTTCAGGTGTAGTTTTCACAGACTTATTGCTTTTATACAGAGTAAATGTATGAGTAAAACCACACATGCATACAGATTTACTCCGTGTCCTAATGGCACTCCTAAACTGTGATATCAACAGTGTGTGTGTGTGTGAGAGAGAGAGAGAGAGAGAGAGAGAGAGAGAGCGCAAGCGTATGTATTTGAGTGTGTTGAAGGATTAGTAACAGATGCTCTTGTTGGCGATAAGCCACATCTCAAAGCTGTGAGTGTTTGGGGGTTGAAATATCTGCTCTACTCTGGTTCTGTCCTGGGCCGATGTGTGAATATAAGACAAATTTACAATGACACACTGTTAATATTCTTAACTTAAATGTTATCTAGCTGGTTATGATGTGGAGAACACACACACACACACACACACGCACACGGTGTTATCATTAATTCAACAATATTGTCATTCTAAATTAAAGTCAGAGTCAAAGTGAGTTTGTTTCTTGCAGTGAGTTTGTTTCAGAGCGAAATCTGTTGTTTGGATCTCAGCTGGATCTGCAGATGTATGTTTGCAGAGCAGATGGTCAGAACCTCATAAATATTCAGTAGCGTTGGTTCTTCAGCGCTATTTCTGTGTTCTCCAAGACGATTATGAGTTTGTGTACTTTTATATTTGTGTTTATATATTTGGCTTTCTGCTTGTTTTTATATAGTAAGTAGAGTGTTTGTGAATATGGCTGTTTGCTCTGTGGCTTCTGTTTGAAATCTCTGTGTGAATAGAAGCTTCATTTTGTCAATCGTTTACCAATAACACAAAAAAACATCCTGTCTGACATCACAGAGTGTTAAACTCGTCCACATCTGTCACTTTAAAGCACATATAATGTTAAAGTGTAGGCAGGCAGCAATAGCAACCTAGCCTTGAAGACCCCGCCCCTCCTTAATAGTGCTTCCCAATGTTCCTAATGTTACAGTGCAAAACTCACAATGGCTCTAGAACTCGTGTCAGTTTCTAAGCAAAATTAAAAGTTTTTTTGGCCTGGTGGACTTTAGAGGAATCGTGTGGTTTGATTGATCCCAGCTTGTGTCCTTTGACTGTCTCTGAAACCTCTCCAGTCACAAACAGCCTCGAACCCTTTACCGCAGACCAGCCATAACAAACAGCCTCACAGCTTGAGAACATTAGTCAAGAGTTGATATCACAACCAACATCAACAGATCATCACGATCGGTCTGCATCTGCTCTTACTGAACTGACCCGGGTGTGTCTACAATAACACGTTCTTCTGTCACCCACAGAGAAGAAGTCCACGAAAACACAGTCCGATGGAAGAAGAGATTCTCTTTTGTGTGCAAAATGAGCGCCAATTCAAACACCGGTGTTCTGGACCCCTGTACATGCCGAATCTCTGTTCGGAAGGTAAAATGAACTCTTAAACTGGGGTTACAGGTTATTTGAGGTTAAACACCTAGAATGAGTTTGAGATAAACTTAGAAGCAGAATGTGTGTTTTGTGCTGTTAGCTTAAAGTTTTGGTGAAGATATTTCTGCTGTTTGCTTGTGCGGGAAGTTGTGTGAGATTGTGTTTAGGTGTGTTGAGTTACTGAATGTGAGACTCTTCCTGTTTTCATGACAGGAACTCAAAGGAGGAAAGACATACTTTAAGGTAAGAGTCTGAGATGACTTGCACACACACATTAAACATAGATGGTCTTTTACAGTAAATTCAAGAGCATTTGTTTACTGTACATTTTCCTACAGAAAGATTTTTTTATTAACAAAGAGAAGCATACATTTTTTTTAAATATAGTTAAATAATCCTGAATAATCCACTGTAATGCACAATAATCACTGATATTTACATAATATATGTATATACATAAGAAATATACGATCATGTTTATAAGGTTTACATAAACTTGTCACGCATGATACAACCACAAAAATCACACTTACCACCCCGCAGTCAACATAACAGTAAAACTTTATGGCATTATTGTCCCCTAACCTTGTCTTTATAAAGCTGTTGTCATGCGATCACCGTATCCAGACATGTGATGCTGAGAATATATAAGCTGTGATTATTATCTCATTCAGTTTCTGCACTGACCTTCTGTTACTCAGAAAGTGCCCTCAGTAGCACACAAAGGTGGTGAATGTTTCATTCTTCAACTTTCCCTCTTATTTTCCTCTCCGGCGTGTCTAAGTTTGGATTTCCCTGGTCTAAAAATACTGCTGCTCTTCAGGAGCTCGTTGAGATGAATGTATCTACTGGCAGGAACGAGTGTTTGGAGGAGAGCTCAGGTCCAACATGTTCCAATAAATCAACAGGATGTTTAACTAATGCCGCTCTGTTAAACATTTACTCAACGCTTAGAAACGCTAAGGCAACAGCGCTTTAATGAAGTCACAGTAGCTACTTTTGTTCTTGTTCTGGAAGTTACTCCCCAGCTAACAGGGAACGTTCTCAGAACGGTGGCTGATGTTCTTTTAAAGTTGTCAAAACGTTTTTCAATCAAGTCAAGAATCTCAAAAATTGTTCTTAAGTTGTTAGTGAAATGTTTTGAAAATGTTACAGATGAATAAATGTTTGTATAGTGTGCTTATAACGTTAACAACATCTAAAGACTGTTTCTTCTAAACAGTGATCTTATTATTTAGAGTGATTGGATTATCAGACCTATAAAATGTGTGATCCGTTTGTTATTATTTTAGTTTGGATGTATCCGCTGTATTCTTAAATATTCTTGAATAATCCTAATCTTGGACATTTGGAAGGTTATGAGTTAAACATCAGAACAGGACTGATGGTCCACGTTCTCTTCAAACATCTGCCAGATGATAATCAGAACATAATTAACATCCACACGCTTGGCAGAGAATGATGGAATTGGGTTCTGGAGAAGAACAGCTGTCAGATGTGTTTAATGTATCTGTGATATCTTCAGCTGGGCTTTGCTGATCTCAACATGGCAGAGTTTGCTGGTTCTGGCTCCGTCGGCCGCTGCTGTCTGCTTGAGGGTTACGACACCCGAAACACTCGCCAGGACAACTCCATCCTGAAGGTCAGAGGTCAAACACCACAGTAATTTTGAGTGTGAAATCCAATCAGGCTTATGGAAATCTTCTCTGTTGTTTTTGAAGGTGACCATCGGAATGACCCTTTTATCTGGAGATCCATGTTTTAAAACGTGAGCGTTTGCTTTGTGTTTTTATCTGTCATGTGGGTTTTGGTGCCCCCTGTAGACCAAAGCTGACATGGCAGCCAAAGGTTGTGACTATTAAATAAGTGTAAAAGCATTTTTGTGTGTGTTTAGGCCCCCAAGCACAGCCAAATGTATATCAGTGGCGGGTCGAGATCATTCCCTGCAGCCGGGCTGCAAAGGGGAAGGAACATCGGATCTTGTTCTGCCACGACTGGCCAAACCCAGAACCTCTGTTCTGAGTTCTGGTAAGAGTGTCAGTCTCATGTAGTCATGATTTTTCAATGTTTTGTTCAAGGTGTTTTACAGTATATTGGCATTGCTGGTATATAAATATATACGAATAAACATACAGCTGTTCTGTTAATACTATCATTATTTATTAATTTATCACTTCAAATGTTTATGTTGTGTTTATTAATTCAGGACTTTCTGAGGAGGCAGAACAGAGTCCTGAGGAGTCATTTCACACCGGTCATTCTCGCAACTCCAGTTACGCTAGTCAACAGAGCAAACTGTCAGGTGTGTTTTCTTGGTTTTTCTACCATTGTGGGGACTGTGTGTTTGTGTGTGTGTGTGTAAGTCTGTCTATATATGTTATATATGACCTTTACCTTAACAGGAAGCCACAGAGAATTCTTCACGTTCTCTCGAATGTTGTCAGTTAGCCATTCAGGAAGTAGTTTCCTACAGCTTCCTGTTTTTTTGTTCACGCATTGCTCTCCAGAGACTCTGCTGCTGTGTGGGAATGTTTGTTTAATATAGTCCTACTGACACTTATGAGCATACAAGCAAAAACAAACCAGTAGTCTGAAACTGTCATCAGTTAATTTGTCCTATGGATGTCAGATCACTGAATATGCATCTGTTTTATATTATAAATGATCAAAAGTTGATGATCTGAGATGTTGCTGAGCAGGATCTGGGAATATTTTCATATTCTGAGCTGATTTTATGTCGAATGTTCACATCTACATCTAGTCAGTGTCACAGATCTACATCTAAATATTTCTTCTTGACAGTGTGTGATCTTAGTCTGTTCTTGTGTTCAGGTTACAGCACTGAACACTCATGTTCCTCCAGTTTGTCCGATCTGACGCATCGTAGAAACACGTCTACAGGCAGCAGTGTGAGCGCGGACCCCCCCTCTGAGAGCGACACCCGCCCCGACCGCCCTCCACGACCACCACGGCCCATGTTACCCTCCAACCGGCCTCCTCGGTACATCCACCTCAACTAAAGCTACAGCTACTCCCAAAGGTCTATAAACGTCTCCCATTAAATACATGTGGTCTTGTATTTATTGCAGGAGAAAACAGGATTCTGTGGAAGAACACCCGACGTGGGTGAACGACACCCGCATAGACGCAGACGATATTGTGGAGAAGATTGTTCAGAGTCAAAACTTTTCTGACATCAGTAACAATGATGAAGGTGAGATCTTCAGTTACCTCATAAAACATATATGAACACTCCAAACATAGTAAATGATGTATGTAGTGACACAATAATGACTCACAATCATATCACATGTAGTCACAGAAGATGCATGTTAACCTGGTGGGTATTATTAGATCTCATGCTGTAGATATTGCATGTATTTATCAACAGAGAGATCTCTAATCCGAGTCTAGGTTGTTCATCTACTGTTCTGTCTCTCTCTGTTGTGTCTTTAGACAGTAACCTGAGGTTGTTTGTAAGCAGAGATGGAAGTACAGCGTTGAGCGGCATTCAGCTGGGAAACAGGTGATTTATCACAAACCTGCACAGTCCTAAACAAATGCACATACAACTGCACAATTGTAAACAAATGCACACCACTGTACAATTCTGAACAAATTCACACACAACCGCACACACACACAGATTACAAGATCAGTTATTGTACTTTGAATTGTGTTCACAGGGTCTCTGCTGGTGTGTATGAGCCTGTGGTCATTGAAAGTCATTAGACATCTGCAGGTTATGGCTCCTGCTTTCATCTGTTCCACTTTATCTAAAAACTCTGAAGGAAACACATTTCTGATCCGTTTAAATTCATCTGTGTATGAGCTCTTCCATTAACGCCTGAAAACACTTGTTGTCTCTGAAGTCTGAACCCAGCTGAGATTTTTTTCTGACACTGTCTCTCAAATGAGTATTTTCTGCTAAAATTGCACAACAGAATGACGTAGACCGTGAAACAGATCTCATTCCCTGTGTTTGGAGATCTTATCTTGAACCGCTAACATGTGCTAATTCATGTTGTCTCCAATTGTGTCGTCATCTGTATTTTGTCTTGTGTCTGTGCGTTCAATGTGGTTTCAGGTCTAAGTGTGTGTTTGGTTTTGTTTTGTCTCAACAAATTTGAAGTTGCAATGTTTGCTAAACGTTAAGGAAAGTTTAAGATTGCATCAGATTCTGGATCAGTATGAACACTAAGCTTTTCCATGTAATGTGTGACATGTACCTGGAGAATCAGCTGGTCTGAGATCAGTGACAGGAAATCATGTCTTGTCTGTTGTCTTGTTCTGCTTTGTAAAGCAGGTCCTCGGTTTGACTGCATCATGACCTTTAGCCGATGCCCTGAGGAAATTACATGAACCTGTTGCTGGGCAACATAATATTCCCTCCCTACATCATAAGTAAAAATTCAATTTTTGCACTTTATGGGTGGTCTCACAAAAACACGTCAAGATCATGTTTCCCCCAACATTAAAACATAAAACTTGCATCAGTCACAAGCCTTTTGTTGCATTTTGACACTGTGAGATTATTTCAACAATAAGACACAGGGATTTAACAAAATACTTGAAATACATTTTATTTCTATTATTTTAGGGTAAAATGTGATTTTAAAGTTTTTTAAAAGGTTTTGTTGAATTCACTTTTACACCCAAATTCTATGTTTGAGGCCAAACTACATTTAGATCATTTTTGGATATAACAAGGGTGACATTGTCACTCTAGATACAGCTGGGCAGGTCTACAGCTGTTCTGTTCTTCAAAATATTCATAAAGCTGGATATAGACTCATTTTTCCAGTACAGAATCTCCACCCCCATCTAACATTTTCCAAAACCAGCTGGCTGGTTGTTTTTCTTCACAAAAATTCCATAGAGACAAATTTTGCTTGAGTTTTACAGTAACGTGGTTCAAATGCTTTTGTGTTTAAGTTGTAGCGCATTTGAGTTTTTTAAGTGTATTAATGGGAAACTGTGACGTTTTAGACTCTTTAGCCGTGTGGTGCTGTTGTATGAACTGAGTGCTTGTGGAATTTTTTGACTGCTTTATTCAAAGCACGTAGATTTTTGTTTTTGAGAGTTTAGACAGGAGTTCTTGTTTCTTGTACTGAGAATGTATTCCAGAGTTTCTTATCTGCTAACATTTTAATTGTAGAGAATAGGCAAGTCTTTGTTCAAAGTCTTTGTGAGACGATTAATGATGCATTTAACATTAGCACTAAACACTGTCGCAAAGATGTTTACCTTTGTTTTCTCTTAAATCATGCAAGCAGGATGATGTTCATGCATTCAGCACCAAACACAGATCTTTATTTTTCTTACTCTTTTAAAACTGGGTTTAGATCACAGTATGCAAAACCTCTGCATATCTTCTGCGAATAAGCTAACATTTAAAAAGCTTTGTTAATAAGATAGACCTATAACTTAAGATCTATAATTTCAATGAAATTCACTTGTATTTTTAAGTAGTGCACTATTTTTGTGAGTATTGATTGTGCTTTTAATCAATAAAGTTTAAGAAAACTCTTCAACTCATTCTCTTTTTTGTCTATTTTTGTTAGACTAGTAAGCAAAACAGTTTCAGTTGTCATGTTTTCCAGTAAAATACAGGTAAAAAAAATCCAGTAAAAAACACTCTTTAACACATAAGCATCTAATTGTTTAAACAATTCTGTTTAAACAATTTATGCAGAGGGGCTCCTAAGACAAATTTCCACAGCATTTTCATGTTAGATTATAGCATGTTTTCTTTCTTTTTAAAAAAATGCCTTTTTATGGTTGACATGAGGTCGATCGTTGAGCTGGTAACACAGCGAACACCATACACTGTCCTCTGGAGCAATCTGAACACCATTACTGGTCCTAAATGGCCGGAGGGCGCAAGATCCTACAGATATTAGGAAGAGAAATTAGATCAGTTCCTTAATTCAACATTCAGAAATAAAGTTTATGGTTCGGTTGTAATGTTACTACAGGGTCAGCTGAGGCACAAACAAATGTCTTATTACCTATAACAAAATAAGCCGTCACACTGAGGCAGAGGATGATGAGAAAGATTGTGCCGGGACCCACGTCCACCAGTGTACAGGCATTGGGACATGCGCAGGGGCTCTCCACCCAGATCTGTAGCGGTCTGTCCACACTGAAGCTCCGGCTGTGTGTGATGGAGCGATTCGGGCTGCACTGGTAATGAGCTACAGTGTGAGGCTCACTGTCAGGATAGACTGATAGGAACAGAAATCTCAGATCACATAGTCAAAATATACATAATATAGGCGACCTTCACAATGACACACCATTGATGAATCATGAACAGTTTTACACATTAAAATCTGATGCGATGTTTAATTACAGAGCTGAAGGAGTGTCACTTAACACCCATATATTCATTTAAAGCCCATTTGAATCATCGGTCAACAAAATTATTTTGTCCAATTTCAGGAGCATTTATATGACAAGGGATTAAAGGATCCGCAAAACCTTTTGTGTTGAATTTGTCATTCCCAAAATCCCAAAATTAATCTGAGTCACTTACTGAAATAGGACACAGAGAGAATCTTCTCTGAATCGTTATAGCTGAATTGATTCCCTTCGTGTTGGCCGTAGTTCACATAATAATTCAGGGATCTGCTGTCATGGTGAAACCTTAAAAAAAACTTTCAGTGAATTTCTACTTTTCAGCAACATTTAGTCTAACCTTGATAGTTAAGATGAGTCAACAATGTATTATAATATGATTTAGTGAGTCAATTATTAAATATGGGCAGAGAACATAAACTGTTCTTTCTGTTTCCTCGTTTCTCACTGACGCACAACTTAATGTGAGCAAATAATAATAATATAATCATGTTTACCTCTGTGTCTATTTGTCTCTGTACACTGACTACTACATTAGTTACACTTACATAATGATAATATAACATTCTTCACAGTACCTGGTATCTATTTTCATCACTATAAGCACAAATGTTATGAACTCACCTTGTTAGGACACAAACAGCGACCTCATTGCAGTCAGTGACAGTGAAGTCTTCCGGCTCAGAGAACGGCAAACACGGGCTGAATGACACCAACACCTCCGTGTTTCCCGAGGACACGGGTTCGAGTCCATCTATGAACCCGTCCTCACCCGCCACTGAGCCCAGATCGATGAGTCCAGATCCGTCTCGCATCAGACATTTACACCGATTGACTTTAATGCAGCCGCCGTGTTTCAGTTCAGATGGACGTATTGCTGCTAATATTATAATACTAGTAATAATATAAACCACCAGCATCATGGCGCAGGTTCACCCAAGTCATCTCACGTACTGGTGAAAATAACACACCAGTATGTCAGATTCCAGCACAACTCAACAGAAGAGGGTCAATATAAACAGTTTACAGTTAATACAATATTGCATCTATTTAGTGGACGTGTGTATAACATAAAAGCATTACTTGTGAAATCAGTATATGAGCTGTTTAAGATTTACGGGTGCATAAAGTGTTTAACACATTTTTAGTTGCAACAATACAAAACAAATGCAAAACAACACGTCGTAAAATATTGTTATTTTTGTATAAGCCCTGCAGTTATTTTGAAGGTTATTTTGAGACACACCTGTTTCAGGAACGCGGTAAAGAGTGTAAGACGAATGACCAGTTTCACTAACACTCACTATCACACATCTGCAGCTCATCAGAACCTACAGATTCAAACCTGCAGCTATCAAGACGCAACTGTAAGTGTTTATAAATCAATATTAACCACGTAACACGTTTACTGAACGTCTTAAAGTGATAGATAGATAGATAGATAGATAGATAGATAGATAGATAGATAGATAGATAGATAGATAGATAGATAGATGATAGAACGTCTTAAAGTGAATAGATAGATAGATAGATAGATAGATAGATAGATAGA
>JBAJNP010006246.1:8877-26144 GCA_036877545.1 Yasuhikotakia modesta | reverse complement strand
TATTATTATTATTATTATTATTATTATTATTATTATTATTATATAATATTATAGTCTTACTTAATATTCATGAGGTTCAGGAAACGATTCATCATGTATTGATGATGAGTGCAAGAAATATGATCAAGAAAGAAGGAAAATGATAGAGGACATAAAGAAAGATTAAGTTTAAGAATAAAATGTTAAAGTTTGAACAAATAGTGAAGTTATATTTGATTTAATGAATATAATTTAAACGCTGTTTCACACCCGGAGCGGAAGGGGGCGGTAACGCAGAAGATGGACGCAAGCCGCCGTTTAACGACGAGAAGAAGAAGAAAAAGAAGCGGTATGATTGGTTGATTCGTTTTTCCAGGAAGTAAACAGGTGGATTGTAACTGTGCGCGTTTTTACAGTCAATAACAGCGACGTCAAGCACCGGATGATTTTAAAGTTATGCGGGGTTTTGATGCAGGTAACCGTGTCAAAACGTTAATAAAATGTTTAGTAATAAAACTCTTGTTGAATTGTCTGGAATCGCTTATTTACACGTTTCTCTTGAATTGTCATTTCATAAAGACAGAACCGGCTACGGGTCAACACACACTTCAGATGGCGTGATAATACTTGTTATTAAACTGCAGTTAAACGGGCTGGAGATGATCAGATATGCTTAAGTTAAGAAGCTGTTGTTTGTTTTCTCTGTCTCAGGTAAACAGATGGACAGATGGACAGAAGTGGATGATGGTAACCTGTAATCTCACCCTTATTCAGGTGTGTGTGGATCACAAACACACACACAAGGGGTTTAACCTAAACACTGTAAATCACTGAGTAAAGTTGACATTCATAACACAAGATTTGCATTGAAATGGAGACATTTGTGCTTAAATTGTTAAATATATTATAGAGACCACAATGTGCTTTAGCAGGAATAATGTCTTAAAATGAGGTTGGGAAAGAGTTTTAACACGTTAAAACAAAATGTCTGTAGTGTGTTTTAAATGTTAACATGTTATGTTGTTACATCAAGGCAGCAAAGGAGGGCGGTAGCGATGCATTAAAGTTTGACTGATCTCACTCAACGAAGCATCACAGAAATACAAATACATAAGATTTCAGATTTGCATGGATTATGAATGCAGTTTATGGACATTGTTTCTCATTGGTGCACAACATGAAGATTTGTTGTTGATTTGCTAATTTACTAAATAAAAAAAATGCTACAGATTATGAATAAACTCATAGTACAGATTATGTTCTGTATGTGTTACTGGGGCTGGCATGTGGCATCAGTGCATTAGAAGCACTTGTGTGTGTTTTTGTGTGTTTTTTATCTCCAGTGGTGTGTGGATTCTTCTTTCTGCTCATTCCAGTTTGGGTTCTCATCACCAGACGGAGTCCACAGTTCAGAGCGGTTCTGAGGTCCGGCTGGCAGCCCGTTATAGTGGCCATGAGCAGGTACTTACAGAGAATCTTATAGAAAATATCCTATATATATGTACAGTATATATACTGTCAGCATAACTATGTTAGCATAAAGAATATACTATACACACACACACACATATATGTATGTATGTATGTATGTATATATAAAGAGTGTATATAAATGTATAGTGTATATATAAATATACACTATACATATTCTGTGTAGTAAGTTCAGTATTGTAATTCATGTGATCATTTCATTATTTCCACACTCATTTTAAAATTGTAATTTCCACAACCAGAACAGTAACATCCATTAATAAAGTCTTATAGCTAAAGTGTGTGAAGCTTTCATGGTAATAATGTTTCCTTCTCAGTGCAGTCTGCAAACATGACTCTAAATGACCCATTTATACACTGATTCCCCTAAAACTGTGACAGTGACTCCTGCTTGTTTTATTTAATTCTTAAACCTTTTCCCATTTCAGGTTTGGAGGGTCTTAAAAAGGCTGTGTGCAACTTTAAGGACATGACGATCTTAACACTATAGTTATAGATGGTTATAGATGGTGAGTGTCTGTCTGTTTCATCAACTTTCCTGTCTTATTTATAAAGGATTTTCTGTAAGTAACAAACTCGGCTAACAGGAAATGTTCTCAGAAAACTGGCTAATGTCTCTAAAGGTTCTCAGGACAATTATTGTCTTAATGTGAATATAAGTTTAACTTTGTTAACATTTATTAACTTTATTTGCTTCATTAACAGTATTTTCCATTGTCTCTAATCTCAGCAGATCAGAGCTCATTCTCAGAGCTTTAAATGACTTCTTCATTCGTGGATATAGCGATCAAACTCAACTGCCAAAATAAAACTCGGTTTTACTCCAGATCATCTCTGTAAATCATGGATTTGTTTTTGACTCTAGTGTAGATGAAAGAACTGAAGAATTTTGATGGGAGTTTAAATAATTCGGTTGAAAACCTCAACTGAGGCTGTCAGCGGTCGAACTTGTTTTTTTTCATAAAAAAAAATCACTTGTGGAGATTTGTGATCCTCAGCAATCTGGTTTAGATTTCCCGTCTCTGGTGCCGATCCTGCCCAGCTGCACATGTGTGCTACCAATAATCTGTCCCTTTAAACAATGACCCAGCCTAACAGTATGTCACTGGGAATTACAGCCATCCCATTGGGAACAGACGTGAATACCGTCTGATCTAGTTAAGGGTTGACCTAACCTACAGTCTGGTTAACCCAACCTTGATCTCTCAGCACAAAGCTTTTCTGACCTCTAACACATTCTGGCACCCTTCCGTCGATTTTTCCAGCTCGGTTCTGCTACAAACTACTGCTAATGAGAAACACTCGGTGGCTGCGATTCAGGAAGACTAACTCAATTAACTAGTTTTGATATTCGTGTGCAGGAATTCTCTCCTGCTGTAAAATCTGGCGTTGTGAGCTAATCTAAACCGTGTAAAAACTATCACTTGCACTTATAATACTCAAACATGGAGGTGAAATATGATGTCAAATGCATATTTAAATTAGTTTACATGCTAGTCACGTGCAGTTTCTGAGCAAACTTTTAGAATTGTGATGGTGTATTAATTGGAAGGCCTTATTATTCTCTTTATTTTAGGTGTGGGAGGAAACCTAGCATCCATCCAAGCTAGTCGCGTCTCCAACTACCTTCACTTCCGTAGCAGACCTGGAGTTTTGTCTTATAAGATGAGACAACACTGGCCCAACCTCTGTCACATTTTTCTTCTCAGGTAAAGTGCCTTCAGAACTTTCTGGGAACTAAACCATGTTACTCCTTCAGGTATCTGAGTCATTCATTTTAATTACTGACTAAGTAATTGTTACAGTCAGTTGACATGACCTTTACATTTAACAAATGTTTTTACTGTAATCAGTGGAATCACTATTTTCAGCTAATAGATTTTCATAATTTTCCATGAAAGCACACAATTTTGAATGTATTTGTTGTTGTTACACATTTTTAAGACATGCAAATGATCCTCTCTTTTGACTGCATCAGATATCCGTGATTCATCCTTTAAACTAAATAATTCTAAACTAAATATTAATATACATTCATATTCATGTAAAAAAAACGAGGTAATTTTTCAAGCTTACAGGCTGTTAAAAGATTAAATAAATGTGCATGTAAATGAAGTTTCATCTTGTTTGTCTCCACAGGTTGGATTCTTATTTCTCCAGCCGATCCGTGTTTGATGTGGAGGATGGGTCTGGACCCTGATAACTTCTCAATCCTGTCCCTGACGGTGCTGTAGAGCTGCTGAGAACCAGTTGGTTTCTGCTGGTCATGTTAGTGGAGAAACTCGGCCTGTAAAATGCTGCCCACCTCCATGTTTTAATGTTATCTGTACATGAAGGTCTAAATGTATAATGTAATAAAATGTGCCATGAATAAACTGAATGTGAAGTTTACAAGCTGTAAAATTACCCTGAAATTTTTATTCTTTCAAAATTTCCAGAAGGCCTTTTTTTTAAGTATAAGTGAATTTGTTTTATTGTACACGGTGGCTGCAAACTATTTAAAATCATTCCTTTTTCTCATTTTGGCAAAAGCATAGAAGGTCAAAATTGCTGTTCTGTTATTTTTACTAGATACAAATATAAAATGCAAATAAATTTCAATCGTGCCTGAATGAAAAAAGCCTTGAATGAACTGATGACACTGAGAATGTGTCTTTTATTTATTTAAGACATTTGCAACGAGTCTGAATTATCATTCACATCATTTCTTTACAGTTTGTATTCGGTCCCTAAAACAGTAAAAAACAATACATTTAACCGGCGCTCGTACCAGAGATCATTTTTTAATAAATTCATGTAATGAAACATTGTGTCACTGATTATTGAGATGCATTCAGTTGTCTCCAGAAAAAAATACAACTGATAACAATTATTTCATTCAAAACAAGATCCTCACTGGTTAGTGCACATAATGTTCACAGTTACGCATGACCACAACGTTTCAAAACATGCAAACTATTACAAGTACAAAAACTGTTAGTTACCGCACCTGCACCTCATACAGTGAATGGTTTCCTCAGTCTCACATTTATACATCTCAAAACAAAAAACATTTTAACAGGACAGCATGATGTACCTTTCAAATCAACTAGCGATAACATTTAGGTTTCTCTTGAGTGAAAAAAATATTAAAGCCTGTAAAAAACGTTCTTGTAGCTGAATTTGAAGAGAGCGGAAAAGTTGTGGGATCGATTCCCAGGAAAAAAACAAAGGAAACTGAACAAACATATAGCTTGAACGCACTGCAAGTTGCTTCGGATAAAAGCATCTGTCAAATGAATAAATGTAACCTAAATGTAACGTAAGAAACCTAGACAGAGTAGATAAATGGATGACTGAATCCCTGTGGCCATAATTAATTCAAAATGGAAGATGTTAGCTCAATATTGTGGTGAGCTAAAAAAAAGTGTTTCCACAGAACACTTACAATTGCAATTCTGAGGAGTTATTATGCAATGTTGCACACAAGGTATCCAATGTGCCGCAGACAGAGAATGTAGCCCAGAGCAACGTCTGTCTGCTGGCCGGATATTAGTCAGACACGCTGCTGATATTAGCCGAATATTCTTAACTCTTTCTTCCAAGATTTCACCATTTCAGCTGCAGAAATGTAGTCACTAGTATTTCCAGTAACAAGACACAGCTCTTTTGACTTAGCAACACCATGACAACCACACCAAGACAAATTTCCAGTCAGGAAGTTTGTAATTTTTATACCACACATGACACCAAATAGAACTCAACCAAAGTTAGTTAGTTCAACCAAAAGTTTCAAGGTGGGAACATTTATTCAACCTGTGGCAAGTAACCTGTGGCAAGTAAAAGGACTGTTTAAAACTTGTACTTGTTTTTTGCCAGTCTGTTTGGCGCTACCAACAGCACACAAATTAATAAACCAAAGGAACATTTTGTGCATTCAGACTCATTCGATTAAACTACCACACTATATCAGAGTGGTTTCCAAACCAGAGAAACAAACATTTTAAATGACAAATTAGTTCTTGGAGTGCTCTGCTACTGAGATAAGAGCTAACAAGGTGTTTTAATACAACCAAACGTGAAACAACCAAATCGTGTGCTGCTGAGGAACATTGTTGAGAGTCACTGTTGAAATCTTGCTGTAACAAAGAATTCATGGGTATCTGTTTTTGCTTAATTTTGGTGACATACAGTTAAGCTTCTCACAAAGTATTACAGACCAGCTAACAATTGTAAGTTTCAATAGAGATAACATTTACCTAATGTTTCCAAAATACAACAAAAAAATGAAAAATTCTAAGAATGTTGAAAATGTTTTAAACAATGTTTTGTATTAACATTATTGCTTGTATATAATAATGTTATCCAAACAATTTTTTACATTTTGTAATGTTTTAAAGCATTCCACTAACTGCTTAGAATGTGACATTATAAAAAAACATTAATGCAATAACAAAACTTAAAAAACCAAAACATTAATATTTGATAATGTTAAACAAACCTCCCTGTTAGAGGAGTAAACTTGCTAACAGACACTGGTACCTCATTTCAAACCTTTATTGCACTGCAACCCTTATTAAAGATTCATAAGATGAGAGTTTCTTTCCAAGACTCTACTGATGTTTGACCTGCAATGCCCAGTAGGTGGTTTGCGCCTCACACTGCACCCATAACTCAACAAGAGGAGCCCTGATGAGGTACTGCCATTCCCCAACCACAGCTATGCACTGTTTACCCAGCCTGATGCTTGCTAAATAAAGGGGTGACTCTGTGAACATGTTTAATTCCAGGGGCGTAAACTGGCCAATGCAGACAGCCCAGACTAGTACACAACTAAAAGTCTAAATCCATCCATTGTATTCTCCAGAGACTCCTAAGTTGACAATTTGTTGCCTTTAGAGTTGGACACTTGGAAACTACCTTTGCAAGCACTTTGTGTCAGTAGATAAAACACTCCCGGTGAACGATGTGGGGTTATAGTCTGAAATCATATCCAGAGAATGCAGGAAGCTTTGAGATCAGCCACAATACTTTTCTTCAGGAATTTCTTCAAGATTACAGTCAAGGCTTTTCGGTTCCAGTTCAAGAACAGAATCTACAATAAATATGCTACGTAAACAACACCATAAATATGATTTGGGTGGTGAAGGATGTGAAACATTCATGAAATTTGCCTGTTGATGAAGAATCCCGCTTCACTATCAACATTTAGAAGGACAAATGCACATACTTGGAACTCAGTCACCAGTTAACAAAGCCAAAGAAACGACAGACAGTATTTTGTGAACTCTCATGCCAGCAGTCATTTGTTCACAGTGCTGAATTTGGCCTCAAGGGAGTCAGGATGATACCACAGTCAAAGCTCATCTTGCGTTCTTCTCAAAGTTTCCCCAAACATCTCACCAGATTGAGGTGCATGAGAAGAAAGTCAACGCATTTGCAAGGCTCATGTTCGTGTGCAAATGAAGATGCTTTTGGGATTAGTTGAAACATTGTGCAAACCCTCAACTCAAATTCAAGTATGCTGGCACAGAGTAGTTAAAAAGTAAGAAGTCCATTCTGTACAGATTAAAGAGCTTCTTTTGGTAAAACGGGCTGATGTTGTCGAAGAACTTGGCGGCCATGTCTCCCGTGGTCCTGGTGCTCTTGGAGGTGGTGGGGAATTTGATCTCTCCATCCACACCTGCTAGCTTTAGTACGTAGTGTGAATCCTGCTCGAGCGTTTCGTATTTGCCCACCACGTCATAATGGATGAGGCAAGGGTGGCAAAGTGAATAAACTCTTTCCCAATGTTCATTAAACGGCTCCTCTCTCTGAGTTTGTGGGTCTACCAAATAATACACAAACTCCTCAAATGCAACATCGTCACCTTTTTCCAGAGCCTCAGACTGGGGATCCACGCGATGCCTCCTGATGATTTTGGTTCCGTAGCGTTTGTGGAATGCCGTGTTGTAGCTTCGGGTGAACTTGTTGCGGTAGGCGGAGACCAGTCTCTCAAAGGGTTCGCGCACGAAGATAAACTTCAGGTAGGTGCGTAAGCGCTTGTTGATCTCAGATGTCGAATACTCCGAGAGCGAACGCAGGTTGCCCGCCACATGAGCCTCATTAGCCGGAATGGTTAGCGGATCACGATATCGTCCATCGCCTGTTAGCACCATCATCACACGCTTCCAGTTGGTGCATGCTACCTTTGGGACATAGCAGTAGAGTAACTTTTGTTTATCGTCTACTATGAGGTGGCGGAGATCCTCGGGGCTAAGAACTCGTCTTTTATGGATGTGTGTTCGACAGGTTTCCTCCAGAAGTTCCCGTCGGCCCTGTAGGGTGGTTTGAACAGCAGAATGATCCAGCTAAAAGACAGAAGGACAGGATGAGAGACATTTAAAAACAGAGGTATATTTGGCTGCATGTGGCTGCAGCCAAAGTGCTTTAAATGGGAATGCATTTAAAGAGGAAACACTTTTAACACGGTTTTATCATGCAAACTGTCTAACAGTTGAAGGTCAGTGTGCTAAAAAGCTGTTTTCACAGCTAAAAATGGGACAACTAAAAAAGAGTATCCAGAAAGAAAATCCACAACTACCTAAATTGGACAGTAATGGACAGTTAGTCAACTAGTGTGAACTATCCCAAGACACGACTGAGTGACCAGAGGAAAAAACATACTTTGAATAACAGTGAATAAAACAAAACTGCATAATAAATAGGACTTTTCACCCACAACAAAAGCTTTTTAATTTGTCTTCTCGTGACTGAATATAAATGTAGATGTTTATACTGCATTTATGCAAAACCGAACAGCAAAGTTCATGCATTTCTGAGGCACGATAAGACAGTTGCTGCGTTTTTAGGGATGTTTGTATGAAACCATAAGACAGCAGTTATGTGAGGAAAACGTTTCGCTTCAGGGATGAGCCACAGATGGCTTGATATCAAAAGGAATACAATTGAATTGGATGAGCTGGTGTTGATTCAACAGGAAGGGATTTGAACTAGACGGTCCATAGAGACTTTTAAAAGAATAACTCCCCCCAAAAAACGTTTGTTTGCTTTTTTGGAAGAGGCAATGATATTTTGTAGATTTAAAATGTAAATTGTGAACTTAGAACTTATTCATTGGTAAATTTGCAGTGCGGCTTATTATATTTTGGTCAGTTGGTTTGTGAGGGTCTTTATGAAATGACGATGTATGCGTGAGGGACTGAATGGAGTCGCTGCAGGAATGTGAGATTGTTGTTTTAGTAACTGCCCCTTCAACACTCAAGCCTGGAGGAATTCACACTGTCTTCTGTTAACCAGGGCTGCCCTGCCATCCTCTTCCTCTTCAGAGTCCAAACTTATTTAATGGCTGAACTGTAGTTTGAGGTCATGCGTACCTGGTCATTGCCCTGTAGTGTTTGTAGGGGGCTTCGTCTGGATTTTATTAGGAAATTGTCGTGACCCGGATCTTGTTCTGAGGCTACAAACACATCACAAAAGCAAAAGATGAGAAATGACAAACAATTCATACAACAGGAACATATTTAAACATATAAGTCAAACACCAATTAGCGCTGCATGATAATTATGGATTTAAACAAACCCAGGTAAAAAATGGGCTTTATCTTACATGGTACATTATAGCTAGCTAATCGTTGCCAATTATTTTATTAAATAATTGTTGCTAGGTAACAATAGCAACACCCTGACAACCACACAGAAAACGGTCCTACCCTGCACCACTCGAAACATCTTGGCGTCCACATAACAACATTTTTGCTGGTGATTTTTACAGGCAAACAGAAAATGTCAAACAACGTAAAACAGTTTCAAGTAAGACTTTTGACCCTTTGCGTCTAGATCAAAGAGCTACAAAAATAAGAGCTGTTAATTCTGAGCATATGGGCCCCTGCTTGCTTCAGTTTTACCCACAATTCCTGCAATTTCTGAATGCTCTGCGCTTTGTCCATCAGCCATTAAACTCTCTACATTTACATTCTGTATACGATCACTCTGTTCTCCTCAGTTCAAGTAAATCTGCCCCCTTACTCCCCTTCCCACCCAGCGCACACATATACGCCCCCTCCTCACCCTGGGGGCCTTGTCGGTGAACGTAAGTGATTGGTTTTGCACATGTGCTGGTTAAGTGAAAGGATCCTTTAACTACCAGGAGAGAGTGTGAGAGCAGAATCTATTGGGACACGGAAACGAAAGTAAACAAGTGTTTTAAAGCACAAAGTGGCTAGTAAAACAGAGATATGTGTGTAATGGATCGTATAAGGAAGTATAAAATGTATATATATACACACACATATATATACTGTATGTAACATATAGCTATAGGTGTAGCTGTATAGCACTGTATGTAGCTTGGGATAACAGCCTCTGCCAAATGCACATGCACAAATAAATGCAAATGTTATATAATCTGAGAGTCTACATGCAATCACAGCATCTGTTTCACTTTACAAAGGCCAAAACATCTGTTTAACGGTAGAGTTTCCAACTCTGCCAACAGCAGCAGCAGGGCAGCACTGCAAAGAATAAAATACGCAGACTGTTTTACGTCTTTATAGGTAGCCCCGCCCCAAACTCACGCTGTTGGTTCTGCCAGATGATGTCTGATCTGTCTAACAAAAGATCAATGTTGTTAAGTTCCTGAAATTCCTGAAAAGTCATCTTGACATATTAAGCTAAGAGGATTCTAACACACAAGTAAAATTTATATCTTATAAATCCATCAGATTTAAAAAAAGCTTTTTATTTATTTCTAATGTCTTTATATATGCTTGATTTATTTCGCTGTTTCGTGCCGTTTTAAAAATCTGTTGAACCACTGTTTACAAATTACATAGAAAGAAATTGTACAATCAGACAGACATCTCAGCCGAGCACAACAGCTGCCATTGCTAAATTACTGGCTGTGTCGCAAGAAGCTTCTAATAACCCATCATATCAGATGAGAATAATTAATAAAAGAAAGTACAAGCGTGTGGAAGAGACTGTTACAGCGTCTTATGACCACAGAACTCTGAGTGACCGCCGACTTCCTCAAACCAACTTTATCAGTTTGTTACAGGAAACCAACAAGTTGAATCAATAGAAAATCACTAGAAGAACAAAACAGACAAACATAAAATTTCAGCAACAAAAACTAGGTGGTGAGACGTGATACAGAACTTTAAAAAACCCTAAACTATTTCCTCAAAAGAATACTAAGCTACTAAACACCCTCCAAAGGTGGCCAACACTGAAGCTTCTTTTTCACCCTTGTTAGTATGCAATATAAGTTATTTTCCTAAAGTCAACTCAGGCCAGGCGGCAACAACAAACGCAGCTTGCTGGAAACTTCACAGGCTTGTGGCCATTTCTGCAGGCCTGAGAAGGTTTGTGGGACACCGGACAAATCAGAAGACTTTAATCGAAAGCTCACAACATAACGATAACAGACAGGAAGCGTCCCGCCGTTCTGCAGCTGATCGCTTACTAATCGAATTCTCCTCAGCCTCATGTGGAGAGAGCCTTTGTTTTACCACCTGGGCTTTTGAATTTTGTTTTACTCTTGAAATGAAACACTTTACTGACTCAATTGTCTTCACAGCTGGTGTTCTTACCACAATAGCTTAAATATAATTAGGGAAACGTTCAAATGACTGAAGTTAACAGCTTCGGATCATATTTTTCTGGTGACAAAAACAGTTACGAGGAAATGCTTGAACAACAAATGGAAAGACGGGTTAAATTTTCCTGGACGCTGTGATGCAAGAAACAGTATCTGCTGGGAGAAAACAGCATAAAATTAACAAACTTAGCATAAAAACTTTATTTAAAATACAGCTGAAAGCAGAAATAAAAAAATAAAGAAGCAAATTAAGAAAAGTTTGACCAGAAAAGTATGTTCATAACTGAATTAGTTCCAGGTTTTTCTGATCCCTTGTCAGTAAACACTTGAACCTGTGAGGGCTTGAGAGATTTGTGCATGTTTACAGGAATAGTTATATTTTGTTTTGTCCCTTGGTGACAGTCTTAACAGCAAAACACAAAAACAAATTGTACTTATCCTAAAGTGTTCTACGTACTTTAAACATACTAAAGTGTTCTAAAGCCTATTTGTTTAAAGAACACTGCAGAAAGTGGAACTTCTAATGCATGTCATAATAAAGCAAAATCCACTGCAGAACCAGGAATGTGTTTAATCCGAGATTTGGATAGAGTTACATCCACTCATAGTGGCACAGCATGTACCACACAGTCTTTCATTCATAGCATGAATTTTACTCTCATAACTGAAGATAAAAATATGAGAGAGAGAGAGAGAGAGAGAGATGCTAAGATAAGAAGCTAAGATGTAACGTGGGTTGTATATAATATAAGGAGTAGAAGTCCCTGACTAACAGTCCATCCCAAATCCTAAAACTCTGAGATTTACCCACATTTATTAAATGGACATTTCTTCATCTTTTCTGTCCCGAAGAGTGAAAATAATTATCTAAGAAGAACAAATAAAGAGATTAATAAAAAAGAACAATGCAACAAAGCATTGCTTAATCTGTGACAGCATTTGGCATCAAACGAACGTTAGCGTGATGTGAATCAGTTTCCCAGATCTCTGTTTACTTAAAAAGCGTCTGAGATGTCTAAAGAAGGATGGAAAGGGTCTGCGAGATGCTGTTAAATGCCCAAGACTTTGACCAAAACCATGAATCACAACATCTTGTGTACAGTTCCCTGTAAAACATAAAACAGGTCCGATGGGAAACTTGGCCATGCAGGGCGTTACGCAACTTTATGGGCAGTTTCATGGTCAGAAAAAAAACTAGCGATGGCTGATGACGCTATAATCAAACTCATTCGCCCGTAGGAACCAATCGCAAAATGCTTCAAGACTGCAGCTGGTTTACGTGTCGACGCAACAGTGCATCGGCCACTAATGCAGCGCAATACCTTTAATTATAACTCCTTGCCAAGAATTCAGTTTGAGACCGAGTCTTGGATTATAGCAGCCCAAGTGGTTTAACCAATCAGTGAGGTTAATGTAAAGCTATACTAACAATTCATTAAATCTAGAGCATAAAATTGATGCATTACTGCACAAATCAAGAGGTTTTTTTAGACTAAACTTCTAGAGCTGCACAAGATGTCTCAAGTTTCAGGGACTCTGGGTCTCTGGTGCAACAGTCTTAATAAGTTTTCCGACCGGTCCGTGCGTGAGCGTTTAACAATGAGCTCATGTTTTACAGACATGCTTTAGTTCGCAGTTTAAATGCTTCGGTCCAACAAGCATTCATACAAGAGGTGTGACACTTTCTTATGTTCACATTTACACTTAAGAAATTTGGAGTGACTCTAAATCAAAGCAAAGCAAATCGTTCGAAGCGTCATTTATTCAACTGACCCTTTGGTGCGTTACATAATCAAGCTTATAAACTGGCTAAGCTTGTTAGTTTACCAGATGAGCAATTGGTAAAATACTAAACGTACTAGAGCTTCCTTCTAAACTGGCTAAATTAGCATCTATTGCTAGAATGAAGTCAGACGAATTAAAACACATGCATGCAGGAATTACTTGTGATGACTGCTGAGATACTGACTGAACAAGTGAAGAAGAGTGACGTTTGTTGAGTCAGCAGCTGCGTCTGCTAGCATGAGCAGCAGTAACTGATGGTGCTGAGATAAGTAATGACACCTGGTGCTGCGTGTTCAACACAGACTTTAATAGCCCTAGTTAGGGAGGATGACAACGTGCCAGTATTCTGTTGCAAAGGATTCTGGGAGAATTAAACAACAATAAAAATGAAGAGAAGCATCTACACAGAGCCAACAATCTTAAGTTGTGAAAACATTTCCCAAATGTTTCTGTTAAGTAACAAAAATGTTATTTTGGAACGTTCAAAATGTCCAGATTTTGATAATATAAATAATTTTTCTAATGTGACTGCAGGAATCTGCTTTGATAACTTTTAGAGAACATTAGCCAATAAACAGCCAAGGGTTTTTTGGGTGTTCCCTTCAGAATCAAACCCTTAATCTGGCTGTTGCTAGCGCCGTGTTCTACCAGTTGTGCTAAACCAGCTACTAACAGACAAATCACTACACGTTTATTGGTTGTTTCTCACCAGCCCTCACTAGTTTTCCTGATGTTGACTTAAAAAAGGGAAAACGTAAGATCCGAGATCTAAACACGTCTCCTACGGTGAGCGTTATTACAAACATCTGAACAAACGCTAAACACACAAGGACGGTTACAAAGCGGTTTTTGTGAAGATAACAAGTTTGCCTACATAAACAGGAGAGTCTTTTAAAAGGGAATCAATCATGAAGACTGAAAGCAGAAGCCAACACACCAGAGAGTCATTCATTTAAAGTTCTGCTCATTAGAATGGAAATACATTCAGCCAAAGGGCAGCAATAAGGAGTTTACAGTAATACGCTACCATAACAATTCATACTCCACAAAAAACCTCCAGTCAGATTTTAAAAGCTTTCAGCTGATCTAAAAGCTAAATATAAATTCTATGAATGTAAATGCATTAACTGCAGGGCAAACATTTTAATTAGCAATTCATAAAAATTAAATATTTGTAGGTACAACTTTGAAGACACTCAAATATAAAACACAATCTTATCATTTCTTTACAATTATGATAAGTACATAATTCACATACTTACATTTCTGTTTTATCATAGCTAGCGTTATTGACTATAATGTTGGAAAGAGTGTTTAAACCTTTGACTTGTAATGTATATATCTGTACTTCCTGTATACCCAACACTCTGTATATACATCAGACATCTGTGAAGCGTGACCCTGTGACCTCTGAAATCTGTGTGTACATCAGTGTGTACGTTCATGTTTGAGAAAAGAACGAGAACTCAGAAAAGTTTCCAGCAAAATGCAAATCAACGAACCATAACGCACCATAAAATTTCAAAATCAACAAATTAGCATTTTTACATACATTCAACATGTTAAATGCATATAGACAAATGGAGGCTTACATGAGTTGTTAAGCTATTTGCTCCTGGTTGCACCAGTTTTTGGGTTATAACCTAAACTAACTCTGAGCAGCATGTACCATAAAGTTCTTAAACTCTTCAGCAACACATCTGGGCAAGACTGACTGAAAGAAACCTGATCCTGACAGGATGCGTGTTACGCTTTTAATTCGTAAAACAAGGATAATTTAACAGTCTTCGCTGTAGGTTCATAATAAAACCTTTACCCAAACACTTTGCTGTTGCTCTTGGATGAGGAGAAAGAAAATTAATGTTTTGTTTACAAAGTGAAAAAGAGATTCAGAGCCATTGAAGAGCCATTTCATCCAAACTCTCTGTCGTGAAATATTTCATGTAAAATGAGTTAAATCAGACCCAAACAAGCAGGTATGTGACCTTATATACCCACACCGACACCCAGGAAACATTTAGGGCTCTAAGAACATTTTCCTAACATCTCCTTAAGTAACAAAACTTTGTCTGGAAACGTTCAAAACATCAGACATTTGATAAACGTTATTTCTTGATTATATTCAAACTTTTTCAATTCTGTAACTTTTAAAAACGTTCCATTAACAATTAAATAACATTTATGATATGTATGACATACAACACAACAAAAAGTGTGTCTAACATGCTTTTAGAAAACAGCCAACAATCTGAAACGTTATTTTCACGTAAACCCAGCTTCTAAACAGGTGGTTCACAAACATGACTTATCACAGCACAGGTTTCTCTACACTGTAAATGTAAATAACCACTGGTTAAAAATGACACGGCAATGCCAAGCTGGTTAACTTCTAATTCACCTGTCTAATATCATACATGCATCACACTGTGCCCTTGTTCAAGGTAAGACAGCCATGGACATCAGGGGGGAAGTTTAAAGATTGTGGAATGCCCAGAGTCCCCCAGCGGGGGCTTTGAAAACATTCTGGGGGCAGTTTTGCCTCTCGGTTTTGTTCCCGGTGGATTTGAACAGTCTTTTTTTGTTCACTTGCTGTTTTCAACTAAAATCCACATGTGCTGTATAAGGACAGACTGTTTTTAAGCTTGACCTAACTTAGCTTGTCAAATGGGAGTCATTAAACAGCCCTCAACTGCTATTAGTACAAAAGGTGTATTAATCACATTGTGTCGCAGGTCTAGACTGTTGATAGGCGTTAAAATAGTTTGTAAATGGTGGGTCAAAACTAAAAAACAGGCCACAGTCCTTTTCTGACAGCAGGGACAAAATGCCAAGACACACACAAATAAAGTTTGAATCAATAAGGAATCCTAATTTTTTCCTCTTTCTGACCCCCAGAAATTTAGCATGTCTAGACTGAGAAGGAGTCATTGGGAAACTTTACATCTTTCACTATTAACCTCACAAGAAACTAGGATGTCGTCATGAATTTACGATGTGGTTAAATTTATAACAGATGGCATGTGAAACAAGTTTTAAACCAGCAGGTAAACCAATGCAAACATTGAATGTGTGGTATATATAAAACTATATTTGCATATATATATATTAGGGTCTGTAAATATAACTAGACAAAAAAAGAGCTTTGAGACACATAGTGAAAGTTTTCATTCTGGAAACCAGTCTCAGGTTTAAGACTTATACTGGTAAAACTCACCTGATCTCGATATGTTCTGGAAGTACAAGATAAGGATAAAAAATGACCCGACGCATGTGGCCAGAAACATCCGACCCACTTTCGACTTTATCATTCTGCTGGTCCTACAGCGGACAGAGCGCGACTCTCGCCCGGCGCCGGTGCTCCGAGAAGGGCTGCCCAACAGCGTCAGAGCCTATGCTGGAAGTTCCTCATTTTACACACAAAGCCCAAACACCAGCAACCCGAAACCGAGCCTCGATACACTGTTGCACCCGAGGAGACCCACTGGTCCACCCAAAAATGTGCCGCTCGCCTCCGGTTTGGCGACACGAAACTTTCAAAACTTTCAAAACTTTCAAGGGTTCAAACTCGTTTTCGGCGCGTGTGTCCGTGGATCGTCCGCGTCTTCTGCCCGTACGTCACGCGTTTCTGCTGTCAGCAACTTCCCTCTAAACATGGAGGTCATTGTATCAAAGTTTGGTCTGTGACGTCACGCCCAACCGCATCTAGCGGAACCCACTGGGTGCCCGTGAGCATGACGTCAACATTCGCGTGCTACGTCATCGGACAGGACATCGCGTGTACTTTATTGTGCGTAAAACGCAATTAACATACAAACGAATGCTAATATTTTTTCTTTCTTTATATATTTTAACAGATATATTTTTATATGCATATATATAGTTTTATATTTTACTAACTAAAAACTCATTTAAACATCTGGTGCCGTCGTTCTTAACACCATTTATTAGTCTATTTTTTAAAGGACCATCGTTTACGTGTCCAACCGGTTTTGTTTAAACCCTGTGATTTTAGGGCCATCTGGTGGTCAATATGGGAACATTGGGAACATTGGGAACGCTTGGGAATTATGGGTTAAGAGTGAGCGGACGGACACCGACTGGTGTGTCAATATATGCGCTACATCCATCATCTGATGTGACTGACTGCGTGGCCTGATCTCTGCCGAGGGTCTTGTCAGAAGATGGGGTCGCATCTACAGTTTCCAATACTGTATCAGTGCAACAAACACATTATATTTACAGTTATGCATTTGGCAGGCAAGATATGAAAGCAACCTACAGCATGCATAAGCTATAAGGTGTATCAGTAAACATGTTAAACATTATGCATAACCAACAACATGCTGTTAAGCTATAGGAAGTTGATAGGATAGGACTAGGATAGTGTGTGTGTGTGTGTGTGTGTGTGTGTGTGTGTGTGTGTGTGTGTGTG
>JBAJNP010006245.1:0-26145 GCA_036877545.1 Yasuhikotakia modesta | reverse complement strand
AGATAGGAATTTTGGGTTTTCATGAGCTGTATGCCAAAATCATCAATATTAAAACAATAAAAAGGCTTGAACTACTTCAGTTGTGAGTAATGAATCTAAAATATATGAAAGTCTAATGTTTATCAGTACATTACAGAAAATGATGAACTTTATCACAATATGGTAATTTTCTGAAAAGGACCTGTATATGTATAATTTTTTATAAAAAAAAACTTTTGATAATTCTAGGAACGTTCAAAACATCCAATCTACTACAATCTAGCTACAAGTTATTACAAGACTTTTTTGATAGAACTTTTAGTAAGAACTTTTTTTTGATAAGATAACTTTTAGAGAACGTCAACATTCTGAGCACAATAATTGTCAGCTCACACCACAGCACTCCCCTCAGGACTCCCATGACGCTGTATAGAGGATGGATGTGAGAGTTGTTTGTTTACCTGAAATGGCCATGGCTTCAGCAGATCTAATGCTGGGGTCGACCGCCACTGGATGGCTTTCTGTAGGTGTGCAGGTATAGAAGGATCCTGAAAACTGATATCCTGGAAAGTGCACAAGCATTGTAATAGCAGATTTGCCTGTTGACACTGACTGCAGCATAAAAAAACTCCAAAATAATAAAATGCTGTTGAATGAATATTGTTTATATTTAACAATTGGGTCAAGATCAGACCAATCCAATAGTCTTAATACCCTTAAGACCCTGTAAGGCAAAGATACAGGTCTGTGCTGGTCCATTTGAATGACCTCAACTAAATATTAAATAAAAAAAACATTTAAATAAATAAAGGTTTATTGGAAATTCACTGCAGTCTTTCTATAGAACTTTATTCCAGTTAGTGGACATACCTATATTAATCTGACAAACCTATTAATAATTTACTTTATGATTTACTCTGTATTCAAGCAAATGTTTATTTTTACACTGAGTAGGTAAAATTAAACAAGGTTATACAGAGTAAGCAGTCACTCCACAATGACTATTTATACACACAATGTGTATCATAAATTGGTATTCCGTCATCATTTTTTTGTCAACTACTATTGTTACTTGACTTTGATAAACACTCCCCCATACTAAAATCTTATTTATGGCCACATATCAACGCTAAATATTATTTACATCATTCACTTGGAACATCTGTATTGTATGCACATAAGAAAACATTTTTACTACAAATACAATCCAATACCCACATAAATACATACATATTATACATATTTATACATACTACATTTCTGTAAGAGAATCACTAAAAGACAAAGCATGTAAAAATAAAAATAAGTGCTTATATCATTAGCTCCTAGAAAAATAAGCTATATGGTTCACATGACCTTTAAATGTCCAAACATATATCTCACATGCCATTTGGTCACTTTGCTTTACACAGAAATGCATTTACAATATAATAATTTGCCATTAATTGAATGTTGTTGGTTGGAGCCGACATGGAGATTGAGGCTTTAAAATGTAATTATTCAGGAAGCAGGTACCATTGTCGCATGGCGGTGCATGCCAGGGTAAGGAACGTGATGGTGGGTATGGACACTGGCTGTACGGTAGGTCCACATGAGGTGTCTGGGTATGAGACTGGTCTGCATTGTATTCCCTCCAATCATGTCTCTCCTGAGGGAGCATATATCCAGGTACCTATAGAAACAAAATAAAGGTTTTAGCATGTGACTTGTATACTGTAATCTATTAAGAACGTAAACATAATTAATAGATGCAACACTAATTAGACACTTCATAAAGAATATAGCTCTCAAAACATAGCGTGGCATTGTATTGACATATAATAGACCATAAAGACAGATTTGTCTGCTGTGAGGTTACCCCATAAACCAATATTTCATAAGAACAGTAAGTGCTTACCTGAGGCTGCAGAGGTGGGTAAGGGGAATGCATGGAATAACTAACAGGGGTCATGTGTGCCGTGTTGTTTTTCATACTACTGGCCTTAGAGCCTGAAATGAAGTGAAAACATTCTCAACACCTTAAACACAAACTCTTAATCTGCTTCTCACACCTGAGGTCTTACACGTTAGTCATAACATTTCTTTAAGAGTAGTTCTAACTTTAAGTCAGTTACATAAAATTTGCTCATTGGTCAGAATAGTTCATAACAAATAGCAGTTTGTGTGTAATGTTTATGCAACTGGCCGTTGTTCCTAGAGACCCCAACACTACCCATTTGGATGTTTCACATCTGCTAGTTTAAACTCTGTCAGAAATATATGCAAGATGTCAGTATAAATTGCTATACTATAAATCCCCCTTTCATCTTTACCATGACGTTTTGTTTAAAGAATTTCAACACATAGCACCTGATTCTTCACAGGAACCCTTTTAACTACTAAAAGATATAATTACTCTTTGGGCATGGGTTCATTTTAAAATGCATTGAACAGACATAAAACTCAATATGCTGTTACAGGTATTTATAAATAAAGGTATTTATACAGCCATTTGACCAAAACTTGATGTCAGCAACCAACAACTCTGACCAGCTTTGAATGTTGTCACTTTGGACTCTAGGTTTGCTTAACATGAACCTTTACAAGCTCCAGGAACAGTAACTGGAGTAACAGCAGACCCTATGTCTTACCATATGTCCTAAGTTTACATTTATCCATTTGGCACACACTTTTATCCAAAGCTACTTACAGTATATTTAAGTTATACAAAGCATGCATGCCCTTTGCTGCTCACACAATGCCTTACCAACTGAGCTACAGGAACACAAGTTTATATTATGCAAGGTCTGAAGGCTGAATTTTGCTGCTAAGTGCTGTGCACTTGGTAACTGAAGCTCTCTATAAAAAGCTTGAGGGATTTTAGCACATGTAGTGGCTTCCTCTTAGCTTCCTGCTACACATAGTGAGGGCAAGCAACAATATTTAATATCTCATTTAATATGAGATCATGTTATGCCTTCCCTTTTGCTCAGTATGCCAATTTAGCTCTGTCATCATTAAACCTAACTGGAATATAGTCCAGTATTTAAGACCTAAACCAAATACTGCACTGTTCAAGCAAAACTAACTGCATAGCATGTTTACATATGTCAGTATTTGGGTTTTAGGAAGTAATCATAAGATAAGGTGCAGCACAAACACAAAGTTTATGTACATTTAATTTGTTTATATTATTTAGGTACACAATCTAGAGTCCAACAATCTAGTATGTTATTTCAATTAATAATAGAGACATTTCAAAGGCAATCACCTCTCTTTGCTCCCTCTGGTATGATTCTGTAGACTTTGTAAGGATCTGATATGTCCAATTGGCTTCGCTCTACCAGTTCATCAAAATCATTACTTTTGTTGAGTGCACAGCGCAGTCGTGTCTTCCATGTTGGAGGGTCTGGCTTGTCCAAACCTTCTCTGTACTTCCCTTTGAACAGGGCCCAAGCCTATATGGCCAGCAAAGCCACCATGAACAAGAACAAGCACAAAAACCAAGATAAGATATCACTCACTACTATCTGCTTGGGATTCACAACAAAGGAAAGAATGCCACATTGACAAGAAATTCTTCATTATTTTTAATAATACTAATAACATTTTGTTTAAGTATGTTTTTGAGTAATTAATACAAATGAATAATGACAGTAATTGACTGTCTGTTCAGATCAAGTAGTTCTTCTCTAGAACAGCAGAATTGCATTACAATGTTGAAAAGGAAGAAATTTAAAGAGCAATCTTTGTTTTTTTTATTTTTGTTTTAGGTCAATACTCCCAACGCAAATATTTGGGGGTTATATTTATTCAGTGCCCCAAGCGACTTAGGCTATCAAGTGAAGTTCTACTTTAAGTTACTGATTTTAATAGGATTACTAAATGTCATAGCAAGTGGCATCTGCAAACACATTATAGAATATTTTACAAGCACTTTTCTAGGACAATTCTGCAGTTACTTTAAACCTGGTGTTAAGGTGATATTTAGTAGGCCTATAGATTTGAAACCAGTACCTCCCAAGCTCACATTGTTTACTGCTTTTACTATATAGACACGTGCCAATAACCTTCTGTAAGGTTACACCTGTAAGTTTTGTGCTTGCTGTAAACAATATATCACTTGTTTATCTTTCTTTAGCATAAATGTCACTTTATTTTTTATCACATTACATTATCACAGTTCATACATTAAAAGTCCATCGTAAGTGTAAAAATTATTCTGTCGCTTCCTGACACGTTTAAAAGTGTTTAAAACGCACCGCATTAACATGCTCGTCCTCATCATAACTCACCTTGAAGAGCGCAGCGTCTTCATCGCGGTTATAGTCCTGTTTTCCCGCGTGTTTCCAGGGAATTCTGAAAATGGTTTTCTCATCATTTTCCCAAATCAACCCTGGATATTCCCCGCTATCAATCTGATCGATGAGCCATTGTCTAAGTTTGCCATTCCCACAACTGACTGACATGTTGCAGTCCCCATCTAAGTTCATGTCTGTCAGGGATGCATAGGAGACCAGGTGCACATGCAGTGAGCAAATGCAAGTGTTTTATAATGCATGCATGTTCCGAAACAATAAGAAAACAATAAGGTCCGAATATTCTTGAAACAAATAAAAAATGATCTATTACAAGCATCTAAAGGTAAAGGTAGAAAAATGATGACATGTCAGTAAATAAAATCGCAGAAAAATACTAGTTATTACATATAATATTATATATGTTATATATTAAATATGTTAATGTATAAAACCATAGAAAAGATAAATATAAGTAGAGAGAATATATGTAATGTAAGTGATGCAGGGATGCAGAAAAAAGTTTCAGGTGGCACTTAAAAAAGGGACTGTAGTTTAATTTCTTACAGACGTTGTTTTACGTGTATTTAGTTTAATCTTATTAAATTCCTTTAAAAACACGTATCCGTTTGAACATTCAGTATTTTCTCCTAACTACAGTTAATGTTGGATTATGGATCAAGACGCAAGTCTTACCTTTGGGAATTACAGACACCTTGGCTTCGTGTTCGGACGCGACCTCTGACATGCTGGACGAAGCTTTGACTCTTAAATAACGTGAACGCGCAAGCCGGAGAGATGGGAGGAGCGTTACGTGGAAGCGTTCCTCCAGCAGCGTTACGAGATGAACACTTCAGAGAAACACGGCAGAACCGCAAGAATAAACATCCAACATACGGAAAATCCCTCCGAAACAAACGCGATACAACACACGACGAGACATATATGTGTTGATAAAATCAGTCAGAAAATGTCACAGTTATCCTCACGCGCGGCGACTGTCTTCTTGCATGGCAGGTTTAATACAGTGTCCAGCAGTCTGTCACAACGCGACATCGACACTTTAAAGCGCTCGTCTCATCTAACGCGGCTCAGGTATTATTCTACATATGATATTCAAAGCGCCTAATGGTGAATTGGCTGCCCCCTAGTGTTCACGAGAGAAACAACAGTAAAACTGGAGTAAAGTCTGCACTGGCAAACTTTGTTAGCTTGATAAAAAAATCTAAATTTAAGTTTAAGTTAAAATTTCAAGCTTCACTTGAAATTATTCAGTGCTTAAAATGATTTAATTCTCATTGTCATGTACACACACACACACACACACACACACACACACATACAATGATGTTTTTCTAAGGATCACATACATTTTTAAGGCATCTAATGGGAGTTTTGACAGTAAAAGGTTACTTACCTTACAGGGGCGACACCAAGTAGGTGGTTCATCTGGGGCGAGGCTCGGCCATTGAACTCTAGTTGTGCTGCCCCCGGCAATTTACCCAAATGTGGAAATCTCCACTGCATAGTTTATGGTAGTAGGAAATTTCGTTTGCGCTCTCCCCTGATATTTTGGGGGAAAGTTGTGGTCTGCTAGTTAAGTCAGAGTCAGGCTTGTAATCAGTAGGTTGCTGGTTTCAATTCCAGTGCCAGCAGGTATCAACTGAAGTGCCCTTGAGCAAGGCACCTATCTCACAGATTGCCCTGGGCGCTGCAGTGATAGCTGCCCACTTTTCTGGGTGTGTGTGTTCACTCCTCACAAACGATGGGACATTTCGGGTATGGGTAACCATAACTGACAAAAACATGGAACATCAGCCTCATCATTATAGGCTTCGCTTATCCTGTGCGAATGGACCACAAAAAATAGACATGGGGGGTAATTTCTAAATCACCCAAGATCCCCGAATAATACTAATACCGTGTAAATGTAGCTGTAAGTCTAAAGGAATTTTAAACACCTGTTACTAATGGAACTGTTAGCACAATCTCTTACATATGATAGTGCACACTTCCTCGGGATACCCTGAAGGTCTTTCTGAAGTTTGCTGATTGTAGTTTGGAAGCTCTAGGGCTTTGAGTCAGAAATTTTGATTTTGTATGATTTAGCATGATGCTAGCATGTTTTAGCATTAATTTTCCAGAAAAAGAATGCAACAAGATAATAATACGGCTCTGTAGTGCACCCTTCTTAAACTAATATAATTAGTTTACCAATCTTGGTACATGTCCAACAAGTCAGCCATTCTGGATTACATGTG
The DNA here is from genome assembly GCA_036877545.1 of Yasuhikotakia modesta. NCBI lineage: Eukaryota > Metazoa > Chordata > Actinopteri > Cypriniformes > Botiidae > Yasuhikotakia > Yasuhikotakia modesta. The sequence continues at coordinate 19,628 of JBAJNP010006245.1, read as the reverse complement.
GATTTTAGGTCAAGCCCATGCTTAGAAATTTTAAATACTTATTTTCTAAATTAAAAAATGTATGGGATTGTGACCAAATTTGGAGCAAGTATTATGTCAAGTCATTGAAGATTCTAAATACTGTGTTCCTGTATAGCTCAACTTGTAGAGCATTGCGTTAGTAGCGCAAAGGTTGTGGGTCTGATTCCCAGGGAGCACATATACTGATAAAAAAATGTATAACTTCACTGTATTGTAAGTCGCTTTGGATAAAAGCGTCTACCAAATATAAATTGAAAAACCTTTGATATTGTAAATGATGTCATGGCAACATTTATGGCACAAAACAGAAATAGGGCATAGCTCGTATCTTCTGTGTGCATTGAGGGATTTTGTTCAAACTTGAGCTGTATGTTTGAAAAAAAAAGGGCGGGGGAAGTGGGCTTGGTAGGATACGAGTGGGTACGGCCCCGATACGAGCACAGAATAATGGTGCATATATTAAACATTAATGCATGCCCCTGTATGAAACTTGGTATGTATACTGATCATGTCACACACTAACAGCTTTTCTTCGGGCATGGAATGATTTTGTTCCAACTTGATATGCGTGTTTGATGTTAGAAGCTGAGGACATAGAAGTGGCTATTTTAAGTTAAAGTGCCACCACCTGGCAGGAGGGAGCGTGTCTCTTACAACAGACTGAAGCTGACTGTAAAATTGTCCTCAATTATTGTTGAAGTGAAATTATTGTGTGTTTGGGCCCATCATTGCTCTTTGTTCTTTCAAACTAATATGATAACATGGTTATCATAACAGGCACTATCATTTTTTCTTACACCGTAATCTTCTCCAAACATTCTGTGCTATACAACCCAATCACTTTCAGCAAACTGTGCTAGTTTTTTTTTAGTTTTTCTTAAATGTATGGGTGGTGGTGATAATTACTCATACTAATAGGTACATTTACTATGTTCAAGGTGACAAACAAAAGAGAACAATTTTTGATTTGTTCACCTAAAAGCTTTTAACCCAAGTATAGATTTTACAATTACTCATGTAACTTGCCCAGGATCAAATTCATTATTAAATTAAAATGTAGGTTTCATTGAAACAATCACCCAATAAGTCTTGGTCACACAACCAGTTAACAGTAATTCATCTTTTCACTCTTTCACACAATCTGCAGAGTCATAATAAAAACATAGACTATAGTATAAGCATTTTAATAGATGAACTGTAAATACTGAATATCCAAGAACAAGAAAACACAAAAATAACATTTTTATAACATTTACAGTTTCAGTAGTAAACATTAAAATCTGTTATGTCTTATGTACAAAAAAGGTCCATATGTTCAAAACTGTGCTATACCGTCACAAACCAGTAAAGGTTAACATAAGTTTTTTTGAGGAATGCCACATGGCTTGTTGACTAGTTTTTTCCCTCTGTGAGGGGAATAAATCAGCAGTCACAATCTCACAGATGTTCACTGCTTCTACAGATTGTTCTCCTCTAGTGTTGTGGTACTGGGTATCTGTGCAAGCAGAGCACGGATGTCGTCCTCATCATTAAAGAAATTTTCCTTATACTCCTCCTTCAGCCATTCTCTAAACTGACCAAATATAAAAAATTATACACCAGCACTAATAAATAGCATGTAGCAAGTAAATAATAGTATAGGCCAAGTCATACTGGATAAAATGGTTGGGATTTGGTTTAGTTACTAGTATATTTTTATTCAGCGTATTTTATTAAACCATGACATGCATGTTGTTCCTGCTGTTCTAATGCTTAGACTGGACATACTCTTGCCATTTATCATGCAATTTTTATAGTTTCGTGCGCATGAGCACACCCATAACCAAACTGAATTTGGTTAAATACAGCATTTTTGGCAAAAAACATTTTCAAACTGAAAAATTGTATCATGCATAATTTTTGCTGAAAGTGCTGTGAATGAAATCAGCAATATAGACAACTAACGATATGTCTTGTCATACAATGCCCTGTACATCCATGTTTCATCTGTGATTGTGTTTTTTGTGTTTTTTTTCACTAAATAGGTGTGAAGTTACATAAAAGATTTCCAAAAGAACAACATCTCCGAAATGGTTAGAAGAACCTACCAAAGCTACTTATAAAAACAGTGTACATGACTGAGGACAAACGCCCTCTTAAATATTATTTATTATATATACAGATTGATTTAAAAATCTTTTCCCGTTTTCCTCAAAATATGTGAATGTTTGACTTCTGCAACGGCAGGTGCCTTGCAGCTCTCACTGAATGTCTTTGGCCATGCACAGAAACAAAATGTTCTGTGGGTATGCTGAATAAGGTATTTACATGACACAAAATGTTTTAAATAGACAGATGTCAGGTCATTTTTTTCTATTTTTCAAAAACAGAATATTGGTTTAACAGGGTGGCCTACTGGTTAGAGTCAAGTTTGTAACCACAAGGTCAATAATTTGAGTCCCAGTGCTAACAGGAAACAACTGAGCTGCTTCTGAGCAAGGCATCCTATCCCTAACAGCTTCCTGGCCATCAAAGTAAATGCCTGCCCATCTCTCATCAAAGTGTGTGTTCACAGTTTGCATTGTGTGTGTTCTATTTACTACTCCAATGTGTGTGCATGGGTTAAATGCAGCAGACAAATTCTATGTATAAGTCACCATACTTAGCTGGTATGTCACTTCACATATATAATAAGAAATATGACCAAATATTAAACCAAATTGGAATCCAAGTTGACTGTTATTGCTCTCAAGAGATTATACCATAACAAATACCCAAAAGCAAAACGTTATTCAAACACTTTTAAACCTGAAGTAATTCATGAGCAAATTCATGCAAATTGAATTTATATCTTCATTAACACCTTTTTTGAAATTAGGTTCTGGTGTTAAATGTTGGCAAATACCACCCATGACAAAATGTGAAAGAATTACCTGCTGTAGCTGAGTGTTCTCAAACTCCTGCAGCTGGGTCTGGAAGCCCACATTTGGTGAAGCACAGGGCCTGGCAACTTTCACTGCAGCTAAAGCCTCCTGCCATCCCAGACTAGTTACAGTCATGATATACGCCACCACCAGTGTGACGCTTCGTGACACCCCAGCAAGACTAAATTAAATGAGATTCATGTTTATGTTATGCCCAGGTTGATTCCTAGGACATGATTTCTAGAGTTTTAAAAAGTAACCAATAAACAATCACTCAAAACACCCTAACCACTTAATAGCAATCTGATAACATCCAATCAAAACAACACCTTAACAACCACACAGCAACATTCTGGCAACCACCTTGGTATTTTTAAGTTTTAAAACTTATGTTACTTTTGTTCTACCCACAGCTTTAGAATGATTGCTCTGGCTAAATCTATACAGCCTGCAAGGTCTCAATATTTGCTGAATATGTGTACTTTCCAACTTTAAAATAAAGTACTCACTCTGAAAGTACAGGAATTCAAACACAACTCTTAAATGAACACCATTCATTATTTTAGCAAAGCACATTCTAATATTTTAATATTAAACAGAGGCTGGCTTCTGCTGTGTTGGGGGAAGTTTAAAAATAGCCCACCACCCTTGACACCTAGTTATCAGCTGTTCACATTGTCACCCTGGGCTCGTTTGTGGGCACATTTTGGTTCCTCCTATGGTATGGTCATTTGTAACCATATACGTGACTGCACAGTACACATCCACTATTGTGGATCCAATATTGTCAGTTGCAATACACATTTAAATAGTTGAGGAACATCCAGAGTTTTCACTTACCAGTGAACTAGACAGCCCTCTCTTTTCAGACGGGATTCATGCATGAATGCTATGCTCTTTTTAAAATGCTGTATACTGTAGAAATAATAGATTTTGTTGTCGTTACTTTGGAATAATACAGGCCTATGTGGAAGAATTGTTATGCGGTACATCAAAATGCAAGACTGATATACGTTTGTGACACATTACAACACAGTAATACAGTTTAAAACAATAGGCATTGCTAAATACAGTGGCTCCAAAAAGGATACTGATAGATACTGAAGGCCTGTTCACACCAAGAATGATAGTAACTGTAACATTTTCATTTTTCAAAATGTATAAGAGCTCATATTATAGTCATATTTACCTTGATAAGACTACATATGTAACCCGTGCTGACAAAATTAGTCTCCAAACATGTTTTTATTATGTTCACATTCTCCATTAAAAAATAGTTAGTATGACTTTTGAACTGGACAAAAACATGAATGAGCTACACCTGTCTGAAGCACTAGTCTTCAAAAAGAGAAATAATTTTCAGGAATTATCAAAAAATGAATGTTCTACAAAAAACAAAACATTCTACAGGCTCTTGCCCAAAAGTGCTAGTCACTGATCCCGCCCAGATATTGGCAGTCAAGAAATCCTGAAAACTTAGTGTGGTTTTTATTTAGCATGTAAAGGAGAAACAACAAGGCAGGTATGACAGCATTTCCTCTAGAAAATTCATTCTGACACAAAAAGGATGAGAAAAGGTTGGGTTTGTCCGGTTCAGTTAAAGAGGGTCAGTTTCACATTACACATGGTTGGGTTTCACAGGCATGAAGCCTCTGATGGTAAAGGAGGATATAAATAAAGGCGTAGTGAGACTGAGACCAATGCATCACTGCACAACCCAGATCATAACTTCCTTCCTGTATTAAGTGGGCCACAAGAGGAAGTGTGCATATGAACGTGCACCCATGTACAGTGCATGCATGCTTTAAGATGAAACTATTGTGTCCATTGTGCCATAAAATACAAAATAAGACAGATCAGGGGTTATGATGACAGGGGAAGAGATGAAGGTAAACATTACTAGTTGGCATATAAATGCCAAGCTTGTTTTAAACCGTTACTGTTTAATTATTGACAAATATGTGTGTATATGTTCATGTTGACATTGTGACTTGTACTGCCCACTGGTGGCTGAGAAAATTGTCAAATTTGCCCTTTAGATATGTGTGTAGCCTACTCACAGGTTTTGTGTGGGAGAATCTGCTGCTGGGATACAAAGATAAGTCATCTCCTAAACAAACAGATGAAATATAATATGAATATTTAAAATACAAATGTTTATTTTTTGTGGAAAAAATAAACATGTTAATATTTAGTACATATCTAAAATCTAACACCTACATATCTAGTTCATGTAACTATTTCAAACCTAATTTCAGGCAAAAGCCCTCCCTAGGCAAAATAGACATTTCTGAAAGACAGAATTGAGCCATAAAATGTAATGTATCACAGTATTATATTTAAAGCTGCTTTGAAGCAATGTAACATTGTTAAAATCACTAAATAATACAACTGAATTAATGTGGATAACAATTAATACAAATTGGTGAGAAATGCTTTAGTTCATAGAGTTCTAGATGTTTTTTAAAGGGGCCTTATTTGGTGAAATGGTCACTAACTTCTGAGATAATTTAGGCACTGAAAGGATAAGAATCACAAGTTTGTGCATAAAATCTATAATTATACAAGAAAGAAAAGATACTAATGTCATCCAACTTGAGAATTTAGTAGAAAAATAGGCACAACTGAAAAAGCTTCTTCATGTTATTTAGCCAGTAAATATGGATATAAAAACCTGTAAAATTGGGGTTGCAGTATCATGGACGGACAGGATGTGCGTTATGTTATTTCTGGCTAATTGTTCCCGGTCTTTTGCATCTGTAAGTGTAAATGCAAACATTCAGCATTCTTTATTGGATATACAGGGGGGTATTCCATTAAAGTCGCTAATGATAGCGACGCTTATCTGATTAAGCTTTGTTTGAATTAGCGTCACCTTTAACTTTGGAAAGGCTGAAGCCATTCCACTAACACATTCTAGCCATGTTTCATCAAAGTTAACTCTAGCAACGCTTAACAAACTTTGAGTTAACCGCGCCCACAGGGTACATAAGAAGCCAAGACAACGATTGGAAGAGTAGTACTGCTGCTATTGCCAAGGTAAGAGCAATTGCTTAAATGCGTAAGTTAATTGTATATCAAGATTTAATGTTGTATGTTTAGAGAATGTGCTGATCATCGCAAGCATGACTTGTAAATAGGTGAGGGAAATTGTCACAGTCTACGACATTTTGGCATTCAGTGAAAGTAATATAGTTGAAATGGTACATTAATTTGATTAAATTTAATTGTAGCTACTAAAATGTCCCCCTCAAAATCTCACACCGGCTGAGGATTGGGCACTGTGTGTGTCAATCAAAACCTTTTTCTTTCCTGCAGAATGTGCCACTGGCTGCTTTCAGAAATGATGTGAGATGATTTTCATGTTTGTAGATTCAGGCACCATAATCTGCTAACCAACTCTAGACTGTTCTCCTTTATTCACAGGATGTACCATATATAAGAGGCACCTCCTGCTGAAGATGGAGAACCACAAATAAAAGATGAAGGTCCATCTGGAGATAACAACTACAGATATTTTAAAACTACATCTTTTGTTCAAATACAGATATAGGCCTACCAAAATCAAGTAATGAGCGCAAAAAGATAGAAATAAAGTCTCAATAATTGTGCAGACAGTAAGGTTCATATTACGAAGAAGTGGGGTCTATCTGATGTTAAACGTTTTGTACAGAGTTGATGATGATTGAATTCATGTTCAATATTGAATGAATAATTGTAAGCTAAATGACATGTAAAGTGTGACAAATGGAAGCTATAGGCTTTTGGTGAAAAATAACAATTGAACTGTTTGTTTGAGTGTTTACTACAGGTATGTATTTATTGTAACACCGCTTGATTAAGCCTGATAGTTAACCTGCCACAGAGCAGGTTAGTTCAGAAGCATGTTACCCCCAGTAACTCAGCTGAGATTCCTGTCAGTAAGAGAAATGGAACTAAATTCTCACTAAAATTAGTGAGGCTTATAGAAGTTAGAGAGGATTTGGAGTTAGCAAGCTTGATGGAATACCCCCACGCTATTTAAATTGTGTTGCTGACTCGAACATTTCCATTCTTACCTTTAAAATTACCCAAGTAGAGGTCTGGCAGAACCTGGGAAAACACAAACATGTTTAATACAGTTTAATGAAGCCAAATAACAAAAACCTCTAAAATACTAATATTCTATATATAAAATTGTTTATACGTATCTTTGTTAAGACTTGTGTCAAGTCTGTTTTAAGGTGATTGCTTTGTTGTCACCACATCACAACAAACATGAGTGTTTTGTTGTGACAACTGATATTCAAAACCAGCTGTCTGACATGCCTGGAAGTCTTGCTCTCTAAACTTTGAGATGTTCTCAGATATAGGGATATATATATATATATATTAGGAATGATGGTTACTTACATTCAAGTATATAATGTTATCAAGGATGTTACCTTGCTTTTCCAAGTGAGGCATGTTACCGTTTACAGTTTTACTTTCTCTTAGCTAAACTGTTCTAAGATGTTGTTAGCAGATTGTCTGCAAGTTTTTGGGTGGTAGTTTACTCTCGCTATATGTTTCATATAAATATGGAACGGGTCCCTCCTCAGACATAAATCCACGGTAAATCCCCCCATTGCAAGAGGAACAAAGATGCTAACTTAAAATCCTAAAAATGGAAAACAGCGTTACGTGTTTCCTATGTTGTCATAGACACTGATATCGCATTAAGCTCTCAAAGTTAAAAACCTATTTGCAGGAGAAAGGAAGCCATGTTCATATGTACCTTATTTACTCCGTTGCCCATGGTAGCGCGTTTGCAATAGTTAGTAATTCAATAGTGTAGTTAAAATCTGGTTATCAGATTTTTTACACTGTTTGGATTACTATGATCGATGATCCATCCAACTATTTTTAATACGTCCATAAGCTCAAGCGTGTTTCTTGACGTCTGAGCCTCCCTTAAAGGCGCAGTACACAACATTACAGACATGAGTGTTTATCTATTTAAATACAGACACTATTTAAATAGATAAACATTTATTAATAAACATGTTACCGCATTAACAATTTTAACATTTTGCAAACATCAACTGCTAATGAAATTGGCATCAATATTGGGTCGATCTTGTTTTCTGGTGTTGATTAAGCACGTCTGTTACTTTGAATTTGTAAATGAATCATCCGGAAGCAGAGAAGGGAAGAACAGCTCGTGCTCGTACTCAGCTGAGGTCCAATCAGAAACGGAATCAACCGACTGGTGGAGTTTAAAAAGGGAAATTAGTTTTTGATTGGCTTGATTTTCTTAGTTTACGAATCAGCTTAAAATGTTACATTCCGTCTATGTGGGCGGCGCCGACACGCTCCCTTCATCTTATTGGTCAAATCGCTCCGTCTTCTTTACATTCTTTATTCTGCTGGGCAGAATTAGAGTCAGTATGAAAATGTATTTGCACTTTGAAGAAATGTGGTCTGGAACCACTCAGTGTTAACTGAGCACAGTATTTAAGGCAGAAATAGGTTGCTGGACACATAATACGTGTTTACCTTGTGCTGTAGGAATATAGACAGATACATATTATGTATAGACCAATGGATGGAGAAAGGCAGTGCCATAAATGAACATCTGCAGAATCTGTCATTACAAAAGTTTAAGTGACTAGGTCTTGTGTAATCCTTTGTAAAAACAGCAAGCATTTCCACTTCCTGCAATAACATTTGTTCAAGAAGGGTTTGTTAAATGCCAAGCTTTTCAGTAAAACATCTTTAAAGCATCCAAAGCATGTCAGTTTAATTGCATGTGTTGTGGTGATATTAACATAAAGTTCTTGCAGACCACATTTTCCATTGTACTGTACTAACTGACCTACACATCTAAAACAAAAACAGAATTAAAGCAAAACCTTTTCCTATTAAATTATCACTTATGTTTAAAACATTTAGTCAGAAGCATAACATTAAACAAGTTAAAGATCTCTAACTTTTCTTTCCTATACTCTGCAAATCCTAAAATTATATTTTCAGAAAAGGATTTTTCTAAGATTTTTTGTTTTTAAAAAGTAGGTCACATATTTACATTTCTGCATTTAGCAGGTGCTTTTGTCTGAAGTGACTTACAAGGTAACAATCGATGTATGCGTCGTATCAGATCAGTTATGTGTGTTCTTTGTGAACAAACCAACAACCTTTGCCTGAAGGGATTGATTCAAAACAACAGCATTCTGCCCTGATGTGACTGATAAACTATAGTGGGACAAACAAAATGAAAGAATAAAATTCAAAATAATATTATTTTAATCCAATTTTCCACGTAAAGAGCTTTGTAATGGTTTTGTAAATGTTGTTTGTAATTTAAACTGATGAGAGGATAAAACGTCTGAAATGATTTCTCTCACCTTTGTGTTGTCGTTATTAAGGTTACATTCACGATTCTACCTTTTGTTTTTTCTGTCTGCTGTATTCATGCACGCCTACCTAGTAGATTTAAGACTGCATTAAACATATAAATGTTGGTGTATTTTGTGAATTGTATTAATTTAGGGGCAAAGACTATTGTGAGGCAGTTGTGCTGACTTTTATTCTGCCGGGAAGAATTAAGGCTGTACAGATGCTAGGCGTTGTTACACACGGTGTGTCGTATTAACTTACCGTTGTTCTTCGGATCACTTTAAACATAGGTATGTCTACAAAAGTGTAAATAATCGATCAAGTCATCAAACAAATACGGTAAGTTGCCTATTATTTGTGTCGATAATTTCCTACATAGTTGTTATAGTGAAAGTTTCAAGGTTCTGCTAAAGTTAAAACAAGTTGTTAAATTACACGATACTGCTGTGCCACATATTAAATTGTTTATTTCACCCTTTTAAACGTGTTTTTCTGAACTGATTTAAATACATGAATGACTGTACTTCTTCATTTTAACAATCGGCTCAGTTCACGCTACTTCCGCAATACTCCATATGAGCAAATGTTGCGTTTCAATGTGAACCTCTTCCTGAGAACAGGTCTGTAGGTTTATTGAATGAATGTTGCTGGAGGTCTTTCTGAGCAAAGTGACAGCATGGCTACTGCTCTTTTAAAATCTACGGACCTGATTAAGAAAGAGCTACTGGATTACGGAGGGTTTGGAGAAGTTTACCTGTGTTATCACAAAACACTGGGTCAGGTGGTGCTAAAGACCGTCTACACGGGACCTCCACGCAATGGGTTAGTATGTGTCACCTTTACATAGCTAAAGGCTCAGGATCTTTGCGGTGAACATTTATTGTATAACATTAGGCCATATTTAAAATAAATGCGTTTAGCACTACAGGCCGACTGTACAGTGTTGTCAGTGACATTGGATTAAAATAGTTTCAGATGAATGTCAACTTGACATCTTCATCTAGATGAATAGACATGGTAATAGAGATGATGGTCACAACTATCAACTATGACAAGAAGATGCTGAGTTTTTTTTTTAGAAGCATAAGAGGTAGACAAATCATTGAAGTGCTAGTTTATTATTGTGCAATAAAGAACATGGGTTAATATCAAACTCAGGCATGCTGACTGTATTGCTATTTTCCTTTGTTTCAGCCGACAGAAAGAATCTCTTCTAGAAGAGGGGAGTCTGATGAGCAGGTTAAACCATCAGCGAGTTGTCAAGCTGCTGGGTGTCATTCTGGAAGATGGTGACTACTCTTTAGTCCTGGAGCTCATACCTAAAGGCAATCTGCTAACCATGCTGGAGAAGGTAGTTGAAAACTTTAAGTGCAAGGCTCTGAAACACTGTTGAAATGAACACCCTATTGCAACTGTTAGTTTTTCGGGGGTAAAGCCCAAATAGGTAAATACCTGTACCTTTCTTCTTTGCCTTACGTCTTGACATTTATGGCAGCTTGTGTAATGGTACTTAGAAAAATGTAGCACACAGATAGAGGACAGTCTGAAATGTCATTATAGCCAATTTAGAATCTCTATACCTGTACTAAACCCTGTAGTCCTACCAACAGTTCATAATTTCACTCACATTTATGCTCATAACTTCCAAACCAGATTTTTTGGGGGAGAAAAATAGGGAAAACACCCTATGACATTATTACAAATTTGAATCTTGAATACAAGGTAAACAAGACCAATAAGAAAGAAACTTGTTTGTCATGTTTGACCTCAGCGGTCTGTGAGGATTTTTAAAGAATTCAGCCACACTGGGATCAGTTTTTTGAGTAGATTAAAGATTGCATGTCATGCACTGGTTAACAAACATACAAAAAATTGATATAACATTTTAGATCTCCTAATTTGAAACAACATTGCCATTTAAAACCACTGCTGTCAATCAAACCGGTCTTCAAATATTTGAGGTTATTTGAGCTTAAGCCCTATTTTATCAGTGTTGTTCTTATTAGGGGTCAAGCCCAAAAGGCTTATGCTTTTGTTAAATTTCCACGTTTGAGGCAGCTCATAGAACCATGTCGTAAAGATTGAGAAATTTATGAACTCATCCCAGGGCATGTGTCTGCATTAAATTTTGTAATAGTTGTTATTTTATTTATATACAATTTTCAGTACAGCTTATTGATCTTGTATAAAATAGATATGAGGTATTATTACGTATCATCACTGGCGTTAACTTGGGTTACTTGCAAAGTTTTACAGTGTTACCTCCTGTTTCAAATATAAAAATGGCTTTTTTTGCGTAAAATTTTGAAAACTTTGGCTAAACTTATGAGAGTGGTGTCTTTAGATTCCTTGAGGCATGTCAGGTCAAACAGTATCCAGTGTTCCTTCAATGGCCATTTCGGGTGTCGCCCCATGTTTGAATTTTCTTGTAAAATATGCTAAAATATACTGTAATCATTTTTTATTTTACAAGTACAATACTATATTGTGAAAATAGTCTTAGTTTTTGTGAAACTTTTGGTATGGTTCATCATTCGTATGGTCTTTTGTATGAGGTTAGTTACAAAGGTGCTCTCAGTGGTCAAAGTTACAACAAAATTTATGAAACTGCTTTAACTTTTGTGAATTTTGCTGCATTATCACAGGACTTACCTATTTAGATTCCCTGGCTTATAATGAGTGCTGTAATACCAATTAGAATTACGGAAATGGGTTCCTGAGTCAGGCTTGGTTGCTAATTGCCAGAAGAATCTTGGGCTGTGCCTCAGCCCAGCTTTGCCCTGAAGGGGCAAAGAACATGCCGAACCGGAAAGTTATGAAATTTGAAATGGAGGACAAATGTTGCCACAGCAAATTTTTGGAGTCTCTATCTCAAACCCGCTGGTGCGATCAGCAGTTCAAAACATCTTAAGTTTGCGTCCATAACTTCTGAAACGTAATTCCAAAAACCTAAATTTACACCCATCCTATGATGACTTTTTTTATATATTAATTTTGGATTTTTTAGAAACCAATTTTTCTGTCAATTGCTTGAATCATTTTCTTTTACCATATCAATGAATTTGACCACATACATACACTGTAGCGCGGCCACATAAAAGGGATATATTTATACTGCTGGTAATAACTTTTAAGGCAATGGATTAATGTATATCAGCTGTGATGTTATTATCCCTTTGTTTGTGTAATCCCGGCAAAATGTTGTTTCCCTGTTCTGTTCTCGTCTCGTTTTGCGGTACTTCCGCAGTGACGCACCTGGGATTCCTTGATGTCGGTGGAGTCACCTGATTCTCAGTTTCCAGTAAAAGGGACTAGTAACCGGTGTTCTGGAGCGAACTCTTTTTGGCATTTCATTATTAGAGTCCACAATTGTCCACAACTATTTTCCATGATACAGTAATTGCTAATTGCAGCTATATTGATTCAGTCTATTGAAAGTATATTGATTGAAGTTTATGGTAGCCTATAGAGCATAGGAAAGTATGTTCTAGTGCCACCAACAATTCAAACTTTCACTTATGTTTATGCATATAACTTCTGAACCATAAGGATTATACACAAAATAAAGTTTTAGTTGTATGTCTTGGCTCATGATAATACAAAGCCCTATGACAGTTGTTAGCTTGGCTTGAGACTCGTCCCTCACCATTAGTTGTTAGCTTGGCTTGAGACTCGTCCCTCACCATTTGTCACAGACACATTTTGTTAAGGAGAGTTGTGCTATGACTTTTGTGATGAGTTTTGTAGTTTGTATGAAAATGTGGGTTAAAAACTACATTCAAAATTCAGACTCCAGACTCAGACCTTAGCAACCTCAAAACATCACAATTAAGCTACCAACGGGCTCATGAAACACAGCACTTGTAGACAGCTACAGACCTGTTTCGCTCTTACCATTCATGGCAAAAACACGTAAACACGTAACCAGGTGTCATCCTTCTTTCACAGAACAACAAATTGGACATCAACCAATCTGGTTTCAAGAGCGGCCATTCAACAGAGACTGCACTACTGTCTGTCACTAAAACCTTGCGGATTGCAAAGGCTCATTCCAAATCATCAGTTCTCATTCTGCTTGATTTATCTGTTGCCTTTGACTCATGATCATCAGATCCTTCTGTCCACCCTCTCATCACTGGGCATCACAGGTACTTCACCTTCAGAGTTGCATGGAGAGGTAAGGTGATATCAACTTATCACAGGGGTTCCCCAGGGTTCAGTTCTTGGACCTCTCCTCTTCTCCCTTTACACTACATCACTTGGTCCCATCATACAGGCACATGGTTTCTCCTGCCATTGCTATGCTGATGACACACAGCTGTTCCTTTCATTCCACCCAGATGATCCCACAGTAGCTGCATGAATCTCAAGCTGTCTGGTAGAGATCTCTGCATGGATGAAAGAACATCACCTCCAGCTCAAACTGGCAAAGACTGAGCTTCTTGTCTTCCATGCCAATCCGACCATAAGCCATGACTTCAACATCCAATTAGGTACATCTTCAATTACCCCATCAAATTCGACCAGAATTTTTGGAGTAACCTTTGATGACCAACTGAAAATCAGGCCTTTTCTAACAGAGCATGCAACACAACTCCTCATCCAGAGGTCTTTTCTAGGCTAGATTACTGCAATGCTCTTTTGGCTGGACTGTCAATCAAGCCTCTACAAATAATTTGGAATGCTGCAGCACGTCTTGTCTTTAACGAACCCAAAAGGACCCAGGTCACACCTCTCTTCATCTCTCTACGTTGGCTACCACTTGCTGCTCGCATCAAATTCAAGGTGCTGACACTTGCCTACAGATCCACCACAGGCTCAGCACCCCCCTACCTTCAGTCATTTTTACGTGTCTACACTCCTACCAGAAACCTACATTCACTAAAGGAGTGAAAGCTTGTGGTATCATCACAGAGAAGCACAAAATCACTCTCCAAAACATTCTCGTTCACTGCTCCATGCCAGTGGAATGATCTTCCTGCCTTTATCCGGAATGCAGAATCCCTGGCAATCTTCAAAAGACAGCTGAAACTTATCTATTTCGTTAACACTTCATCTTTAAAAAAAATCTATCCCTTCTTTACCTATTTTTTCATTTCCTTTAATCCTTTTTATTGTATCTTATGATCTCTGAGCAATCTCCAGAACTTGTATTTTGAGCACTGCCTCTTCATATAGACTTGCTAGAAATTGTAACACTTGTAAGTTGCTTTGGATAAAAGCATCTGCTAAATGAATAAATGTAAATGTATATTTTAGCATATCTATCATAGTAAATCATGTTTCCGTCATGCTAACTCATGTTAATATCATAAGTCATGCTAGCATCATGTTAGCGGCATCTGAAATGTTCTGTTTTGCTGCATCAGACACCACTTGCATTTTCTTCAGAAACTAAACCTAATTATTATTATTATTAATTATTAATAATTATTATTAGAATCTAATTATTATTATTATTAGTTGTGCTTGCAAAGCACACGTCTTCCATTGAAAACAATCCCTCTAGACCTGAGAAGTCTCCTATTTCTAAACAATTTTAAAACCACTGCTATCAATTAAACAGTTTAAATACTTGACAATATTTTTTAAAAGCTACTTTTGCAAACTAGTTCTAGATTTTATATTCAACATAAACAAAACCAGCACAGTACACCATAGGGGTCAATAATTATTTAGAAATGTTACATTTGGAATGCTGCAATAAAGTAATTTAGAAAATAGCTATGACACTATAGGGTCAAGGGGTTGTACCATAAATTCCTTTATTAATTAATTTGTATTATTTGTGTTAATTTTTATAGATTAAGTCCAACCTTTGACACAGAGAAATAAGAACATTCTGTGGCTGCATGTCAATTTTGCCCTACTTCAGAAAAACTATAATAATGAATTAACTGTATTCTTGATTTATTTAAAAAAATTAACCTCATCTTTGGTGGATATTTGGTGAACATATTCTTTAATCTGACACATGGTGAAGGCAGCCAATCACCCAAAAAATCAGGTTCGCAAAACTTTTTTCTTTATGGAAAGCAAAACATGTTGTCTCAACATGCAATGTTTCAGCTATTTTAAAGGGGGACAACCAGAACTTTTTAAAGATCACTTATTAAGGGCTATATGTGACCTGATCTGGCAAAATGAGTCGGATGTCACAACATTCTATTTTAAGATACGGACCAATAATTAAAAAAAACATGAAAAAATAAATGATTCATTTTTTAGCTTATTTCGGAGAACTGACATTCAAAAATCCAGTTTCGTAGTCCAGATCATTGAGTAAAGGTATTTAAATGACTGTTAAAGTTGACTTGCAACTGTCAAGTTGTACTAAATTTACACCCCTTAAGAATGCGCTGCTTTAGAGCGTATGCAAATCTGAATCATTCTAGAAGAAGAAAACCAATGCACAGTCAATTTTTATTGTTAAGACTTTAAACAATCAAGTAATCCAAATTGCTTTACACTCTTTATTGTTTTCTGATCCCAGAGTGGTGGGATCACCACCACTCTTAATATATATTAATTAATATATATTAATTATTAGTATTTTAAATTATTAATATTATATTAATGTAAATATATTCATTATATTAAAACATATTGAGGTAAAGACATGCACTCAATGCATTACTAGAAACATTAAAAATGCCTCTTTAAATAACAACAAATTTGACAAAACCGATACATTGGCCTACCTCTAATACAAATGGAATAGGTTATTATGGCAGATTATTATGGAATGTATTTTATGAGATGTCAACAAAAACAGGCAAAAAAAACTTTAAACAATTTTCTTATGTTTTCAATTTAAAAAAGAGGGTAGACAACCATAATTAAAAATGGCATTCCAGGTAACGCTTTGACTAGGATTTCATTTTTAAAAGCATAGTCTTCTCTTTCCATTTTTACCAAAATCTCAATTTTGAAATTCGACTCATTTTGGTAGATTAAGTCACATATATAGGTAGATGAAGGCTGTAACCAGAGCTTAGACAAAACAGCAACCAGAAAAAAACATTTATGTTTTCAGTGTTTTCAGTTGAAGCTACAGCAAGAAAGTTGTTTATCATTCTGTGTTTTGCACATATCATGAAAAGAGAAAGTGACATGTTTTTGTCAGTTATGGTTACCAATGTGACCTGCATTTAACCCATCCTTCTTGAGGACTGAACACACACTGCAAGCCGTGAACACCCGCAGTAGTGTTTTTGTACTGATTGCTTGTGCACTTGTGTCTACTGTCTGCACATGTATGCACTTTGTGACATTCTTGTTGTGATGTTTTTGCTGTTTTGTGTGACGTTTGCTTGTTGTCTATGTAGTTGTATGTGGCACTGTCATTCTGGAGCAGCATCGTTTGTTTCTAATATGTACTGCACCTGCTACATATGGTTGAATGACTATAATAAACTCATGACTTCTAAGAAGTTGTCGCTGACCTGTTCCCCATTTTTCCGAACCTGCATAAGCCCTGATAATTGCTGTTTAAAATGTTTGTCTTAAAAAATGTTTGTCTTCAAACATTTGTCTATCAAATTATGTAGTCGTGTTGGTGGGAGGTGGCTTTGAAGAGCACACTGAAGGGATATTATATTTTACATGCAACAAATTGCCTGAGCTAAACCCACACAACGTTTCTGGAAAGTAGTTGGGTGTCGTGGTTTGCAAATAGTACCACCGTGTAGTAATGCATTTTAATGCCCACAGTTCTCTCATCAGCACATGATGTTGTTACACTAACACAAATCTTTATTCATCTCCTTGTTATGTTTTAGGTGTCTGTTCCACTATCTGTGAAAGGAAGGATTATTGTAGAGATCCTGGAGGGAATGGTGTATCTCACGGGGAACCAAGTTATTCACAAAGACCTCAAACCAGAGAACATCTTGGTGGACGATCATTTTCATATAAAAGTATTAACATTGTTCCTGAATCTGAATTGAATTTTAATTATTTTAATGGAAAAATAGATTTTGTTCATTTAAAAATTAAATTTTAATTCCTGAAAATTAATGTGAAAAAAAATTATTTCACTTTTCTAGTGCATTGTAAAATAGCTCTTATATTTTGTGGGCAACAAGCAAAATCTGTCCCTTATAACACTAAATTATGGGGGCCAATGTCCTGCAGAGTTTAGCTCCAAACCTAATCAAAGCACATGTGAACCAACTAATCAAGGTCTTATCACGCAGATTAAAACTTCTAAGTGGGTGTGTTTAGGTACTGTGCAGGAATCTGGCCCCCAGGAGCAGGATTGGCCACCCCTCATCTAAAGGATTGTTTGATAGGCACAATGATAGTTTTGTTAGTTTATCTGCTGGTTGTGTTTTTTTTATGCATAAAGACTAAACAGTGTATTAAAATTATTCATCAGATCTGTTTTTGTTCATTGAGTCAGATAGCAGACCTCGGCCTGGCCACATCTGAAACGTGGAGCAAACTGACAAAGGAGGAATCTCGCAGACAGAGTCGTTTGGGCAAAAAGTCTTATATGCGCACTGCTGGCACTTTGTGCTACATGGCCCCAGAGCACCTAGCAAGCATTCACACCCACTCCAGTGAAAAATCTGATGTCTACAGTTTTGCCATTGTAGTGTGGGTAATCCTTACAGGTCGTGAGCCATATGAAAGTAAGTGATTGTCTTTTACCTGTTCAGTATCTAATGCTTACATAGAGAGTATTCAACATTTTGCAGCAAGTTTTCCAGCTGCATTCAGATGGTGTGTTTGTAGTACAAACATGATATTTAAATGGGCTGATAATAAGAATGTCCAGTATATGACGTTTGATTAAGATAACCTATTTTGTGTCTTAACAACATTTACTGTTAAAATACATTTATAAATAATTTATCTATAATAACCATATCTCCTATTAAATAGTAGACAATAAGTACACATTAAGTACAGTACACTTGTATATAGAACTTCATGTTGTGTTGGAGGATGACATGCAACTACTGCTGTTGGCAAGGTTGTCATGGCTACTGTCACAATATCATATTATTATACAATACCATGTCAATTTAGCCAACAAGAAAATATAACCATAAATTAGTTTAAATCCTTGAACTTCAGATGCCAGAAGTGAAGAACACATCTGCCACTGTGTGTGTAAGGGAGAACGGCCCAGTGAAGCTCTAATCCCCAGTGACACACCTCAGCAAATCATTGAACTTATGAAGATATGCTGGCATAAGGATCCTCTGTTACGGCCAACATTTAAAGGTACGTTCAATGTTTAAAGCACAATTTTTATTTTGGTTCCAGGGTCTGAAATCTATTGTCTCTCAAAATGTGAGAAAAAAGATTCCTGCACTGCTGAAACCAGAATTGAACTGTTTTAACGTAATCCTAAATATTATATCTGGGGGAATCCAAACATTGCTTATCACCTGCCCAGTATTATCCTAACACTGGAGTATGGTGGCAGCATCATGCTGTGGGGGTGCTTTTCAGCAGCAGGGACTGGGAGACTGGTCAGGGTTGAGGGAAAGTTGAACACTGCACAGAACATCTTAAATAAAAGCAATATTTTCCATATTGCTTAGGACATTAGACTGGGCCAAAGTTTCATTTTTACAGCATGACAGTGACACTAAGCATAAATTCAGGACCACACTGGAGTGGAAGCCGGTTGCATCATATCCAAAACGTCATACCTAATTGTTGACTGAATAGGGAAAAAGGGACTGAATAATTGTAAATGTGATTTTTTTTTTTTTTTTTTAATTTGCAAAAAAAAATTTTTAATTTTTTAAATTTTTTTTAATTTTTTAAATTTACAGACATGTCTAAAATTCTGTTTTCACTTATGGGTTAATGAATGTAAATTATTTAAAAAATTAAAGGACACCTAGAGTCAAAATCACAATTTTTCTAGTCTTGACAGAAAATGTCAGTACACCCGCCTAAAAGAACAGGAAAAGTTCCAGACATTCCAGACATTTTGAAGTAAATACATTTATGTTTTAAAATGAGTGCCTGAAAACAGCCCAGGCTGGAAACCTGGGGAATCTTACGTCAGTTTCCTCTCACTCACCCCCTCCTCACCAAAATGAAACGTCACAGAAAACATAGTTTACATAGACCCGCCCCCCCAAACGGCCCCGCCCCCACTAATGTTATAGCTGCAGTACCGCCGTGAAGATCAAGACAAAATGGCGACTCACGACCACAGGTGAGCTGCTCTCCCCGGCTGTACAAGCGGTGTTCAAACCTTTCATCGCCTCCCGACAAAAGAAACGGCCGTGATGCTCGGCTAC
Organism: Yasuhikotakia modesta; assembly: GCA_036877545.1. Taxonomy (NCBI): domain Eukaryota; kingdom Metazoa; phylum Chordata; class Actinopteri; order Cypriniformes; family Botiidae; genus Yasuhikotakia; species Yasuhikotakia modesta. The sequence goes on along the minus strand of JBAJNP010006245.1, from coordinate 76 downwards.
GGTTTATTTTAACCGGATCCACAACATTTAGCCGCGGATTATGACTTTGCTCCGCTGGTTTTACATCAGACAGTTT
>JBAJNP010006244.1:0-26147 GCA_036877545.1 Yasuhikotakia modesta | reverse complement strand
CTGTATCAGGGTGCGCTCTGACTGACTGTGTATGCGACTGTATCAGGGTGCGCTCTGACTGACTGTGTATGCGACTGTATCAGGGTGCGCTCTGACTGACTGTATATGTGACTGTTTCTGTGCAGTCTGATATGCTGCGCTCTCTGGCGACCACACGACCCACGGTCAACACAGAAGACCTGCTGAAAGTCAAGAAGTTCACTGAAGATTTTGGACAGGAAGGATGAAGCACACCACACGCTTTCACAGACGTCTGTTTATATGTAGCTATCTCAACGGATTCAGAGCGATCAGCTTAAACTCACAGTGGCATGTTACCTAATCTAACATCTCTCATTGGCCAACACTACAGAGCGTTTTATTGTTTAGAAAGACAGGAGTGCTTAAGACAGCATGCAGAAATAAAGCTTGCTATAAATTTGGTTTACATAGTCAGATTTATATTCATTACAATCCAGTCTTCTCCTACATGCAGAGAAGTTGATCTACAGTGAATTTTAGCTCACCATGTTCAGATCAGTATTTATTTCAGTTGATTCTAATTTCTGGATAAGCAGTATCAATTAACATCAGCATTTTACTGCACTTTATCATGAAGAAATGTCTGCTGAATTCACTGAAGTGGAGGGAGCGTTCTGTGTCTCTGTGATTATATTCAACTCTAGAGGTTAAAGTTTAGACACTTTAGTCGTAAAACGTTTTTAAAGAATTCCAGATTTACATTAATGCATTTGGAGCATTATTGAAAGTTATTAACTTGTGCATTTTGATGTAAAGTGACTTAAGTGCATTGATGCTATTTATTTGATTAGCATGTGTTCTCTGGAAACCAAACCCAGCGTTTGTGCTCTACCAGTTGAGTTGCAGAAACACCTAGTTGTTCAGCTTTAAAGTTATTTGTGCATTGTATCAAATCTGCTTAAAATGACTTAACGTTTTAACAATACCATTTCTGTACGTATGTAATGTGACATTTGATTTAAAACCAGTATATTGGTGGAAAAAAAAATAAGGGCAAATAATCCATGTCTTCATCATTTTTAAGTCATCTGAACTCAAAGGGCTGATAACCAGCAAAAAGTCACTGTTGATCAAAGACACTGGTCAATACGCTGTTATGTGGCAACACTTTATTTTGCAGTCGTAACTAGAGTTTCATGGTAACAGTTCTTCAGCTGTATGTTGCTGAAAGGCAGCCCATTACCACTTTAACATCAAACTGATCTTTAATGTTAAGAAATTGGCATTTTTCATGAAAGAGAGTTTTATGAATCAGGTAACCACTATTCACACACTTTATGAATCTTTATCGTGTCTGTAAATCTCACATTAGTGTGAAAAATTGTACAAACTTAAGAACACATAAGAGTCCCTCTGAAAGCTGAAATATCTCAGATTTTGCTCCGTTTATTCTGTCCTTCAGCCACGGGACTGGCCCGTTTGTTTCGATGGTGAGGAAATGTTGGCATCAGATCTGGTTCACATGCTGCAAAATCAAAAGCAACATGTCTAAAAGTGTCTCAAATTGTAAAAAGCAAATTGTAAAGCTTAACAAAATAAACCTGTTCACTTACGCAAAGGCTTTTCCTTGAAGTAGGAGCTTTCTAAACACTCTTTAGCTGTGGCTCTGAAACACAATTAGTTGGTTATACACTATATACTTATTTTTTCCCTAAACTCCAAAAACAGTCCACAACAAAGTAACTGCCCGAAGTTTTGAAAGGTAAGTGGATAAAACAGTAGCTGATCGTTGCTAAGAGAAGTTTTTGTGAATTGTTTGTGTAGTACTTGGATCTGTTAATTAAACCCTTGTGGTTTTATGTTGATATGGACAAGAATGTGGAAAATGCACTCAGTAAAGATGTAGGTTTATCTAGTTAAATACTAGTAATTGAATAATTATTGACACCTAATGATGACATGTATGAACTGACAATCAGTCTAAAACATACGTGTAACTCTTGTAGGCTGACCTGCGTTGTGGATTGTACATGAACAGAAGGTTGAGGAGTCTCAGGCCAGCTTCTGATAACCAGGTGAACTTGTTTTTTAAGTTATTGTAGGGTTGCTTCCTTAAGCTGTACTGCCCAACCAATGGCAGCCGCGAGAAGCCCTGCAAATCAGTTGCGATAATTACAGCCAAATTGCTTCCGCTGCTAGAAATGAAACAAATATTTGTAATGAAATATTTACCGGCCATATGTTCTCATTGGGTGTTCCCAGCAGCTGGACAATCAAATCCACCTGCTGTATCTCTGACGCTCCAGGCAGAAGCGGTTTATGAGCAAGAAGCTCGGCAAAGATGCAGCCGACTGCCCTATGATAAGAAATGTAAATACATGCTGCTGCTGCTTTGTGAAAAACATCGTAAAGCACCGTTTAATTTGACATGAATGATCCACTTCTCACCACATGTCCAGAGCAGCAGTCTGTGTCTTAGTCCCTAGGAGGAGCTCTGGTGCCCGGTACCTGTGGAGACAGCGTGTCAGTGAAGGACACAGGGATTCAACAGGCTGTTTCTCAGTATAAAGTACATTTGCTCACCACAGCGTGACAACTCGTGGAGTCATGGGCTGTAATGGAATACCATAAACACGTGCCAGACCAAAGTCCGCTGAAAACAAACCGTAAGCAACAGAAATGAAGGCCTGCGCTGAATAGAATCACAAATGTTCATGCCACAGCAGTTTACGATAACTGAATGATTTTAGCACTTCAGAAATTATGTCTTTCCCCAGAAAGAATGTGAAATGTATGTTGGTTAAGGTTTTAAGGGTTTTTTTACATATGTAAAGCACTATTGGGTGGCATATTTTACTCACCTATCTTAACACAGCCCTTGTCTGTCATCAGCAGATTGGAAACTTTCAAATCTCTTTAACAAAAGCATATGAAAAGTTATGTCAACATATGACAACAGTTATGTCTATATGTTCAAAATTGCTTACAATGGGCCATCAGTACAATGTTATCTTTCATTCCTTTGAGCTCATACATTTAGAAAACAATGAACATATACTGTGCCGTTAAAACCAAAAACAAGCTCTGGAAACTTTTGAGGCATCATTTGTCTGACCTGTGAAGAATGAAGTTTTGATGTAAATATGCCAGGCCTTTCAGAAGCTGGAGAACTATACATTTGACCTATCAATGAAACGAAGAAAATAAAGTAACATTTGTGGCCAGGCCATGTGTTATGTATTTTTATTATATATATTACAACATTTATGTCATTTATTTATGTGCTTTGTTGTTTGTTTTAATAAACAGAGCTGCTTATGCATGAATGTACCTGAGCTTCAGAGAACGGTGACTGCATGTTCTCCAGCAAACTGGCCAAATCCTGCTCACAGTAGCTCATCACCAAAAACAGGCTAATGAAAACGAAACAAGACATCTGCTCACAAGTCTTAGTCACTTAATCGATGCAGTTCACACAAGCAAATATATGTAAACCTTTCCAAATGGCTTCCAACCACAACTTCCTTCAGCTCTACAATGTTTGGGTGTCTCAGTCGTAGCAGCAGGTTAATTTCCCGTAAACTGCTGATAGGAATCCCTAAAACACATCCACAGGGAAACTTTGGTTATCAGAGGTGTTAGTAAAACAGTCGTAATGTGAAATCTGTCACTTGTCAATATCCAAGCTAACAGGAGGAGCTGGACTTTTAATGAATCATGATCTGGAGAATGACTCTAATTTTCTTGAATTCATCAACGCAAGGCACTTTATTTCGGATGAACAGTTTGTCTGCAATAACGTGTGTAATAACAAATCATGCTGAGGCGGTGATCCAACCATCTTTCTCTTTATCCATCCGCACTTTCTTCAGCGCAACAACTTCGTTTGTTCTTGAGTCACGTGCTCGGTCTGTAATTGATGACGTACATGAATCGGTGAGGCGCACATTCACGTCCCAATAACATGACATGTTGAACTGTAACAGTTACTGTAATATAACACAGATTAAATGCATTTAGGGTGAAACTCACACACAATCCCATACGTTCCCTCTCCGATGCGATTCATCTTTTCAAACTCTTTCACGCTCCTACATTTCCCCAACTACAAATAAAAGCAACGTTGACCATTGAGAAGGAGAGACGTTTGTTTAACGCAACGTGTGGACAGTTTCCTCACCCGGTCTCTCTGCGGTATAACAAACGTCTCGTCGTTTTTTAAAGATTTTAGCTTTAAAGGCTCCAGATCTGTGTCTGTTGAGTTCTCCATCTCCAGTTACTCCCCAGCCATTCAGAACAACGACAGAACTAAAATAAAAAGTGATCAATTGTATTTAATCTATGATATTGTTATATTTGTCACGTGAAACAGAGACTGTCCGAAACGCTCCAGATCAGCGAAGAAGAATGAAAACTCTGTGAAAGTCAACACTCGTCCATACGTCCACACGAATGACCGCTCGCTTTCACAGAGTTACCGTCGCTGTCACACCACCAATCAAAGCTTTATTACTTATGTATTTATCAAGTGAAATGTGATCATGTGTCTATCTGACAATAGTGAGTAAAGTAGGCCGGGAATTCCCACCCCGTTGTGGCGTTTCCTGCCCCCTTTGAGCTCCAGGCTGCCGTTAAACTCTCACCAGTTACCGGAACTGAACGATCAGGACCAACATTCATGCTTCGGAAAATCAGGCTGAGCCCGGGATGAAACGACCCCGACCAACAAACACGGGAGACGATCCTGGTCGCTGCTCTTTCATTGCATTTTCTATTTTAAGCCCAGCAGGTGTTTCTAGGAGGTTTTCTCGAGATGGAGCAGTGACGATGATGAGCGGTACAGATGAATTATTTAACGATGAAGGTGATGATGGGACGTCACTGCTGGCAGATTGCTCCTTTACTGCAAATAAAAAACATGTTTTTGAATCCCTTTAAGGTTTATTTAATGCTTTAGTGGATGCATTCTTGAAGAAACAAGCTATTCTATAAAAGATTAGATTTTATATAATGGTGCTATATGCTGTCGTTTTGTACGCTATACTTTAGGTTTAGCTGCGTCCCAAGGATCATTTTCCCAGATTGTTCTGTAAGTCGTTCTACATTTAAAAGACGAAGCTTTATTTAAGGGCTTAATACGTAAAAGGTATTAAACAAACGCATTATATAAAACACATGTAACACCTCAGGAACAGCTGCTATGAATTTAACATCTTATAAATCATTATTTATGAGAAATTAACTTTCACCTGTAAACATGTTTAGCTGCTGGGTTTTACTGGCTGTACATTTAAATAGGACGCAGTGCGTCAGAAAACGGATTAACTTAATACAGCACAGGAACATTTAAGTCTGAGGTTTCAACGGTATCGTTTTCCTTTATCCTTATTTTTTCAACATACAAGAACAAGAATTAACTTTTAGATGTATAAAATAATTACAGGTTCAAACTTTGCTCGACACAAAACAACTGAACTTTTACCTTGGTCCTGCTGCTTTCTAGGTGCAGAGCCCATTCCCCATAACTGTCCTGAATGCTGTGCCTCTGAATCTGTGCCTCTGAATGCTGTGCCTCTGAATCTGTGCCTCTGAATCTGTGCCTCTGAATCTGTGCCTCTGAATCTGTGCCTCTGAATGCTGTGCCTCTGAATGCTGTGCCTCTGAATCTGTGCCTCTGAATCTGTGCCTCTGAATCTCTGAATCTGTGCCTCTGAATCTGTGCCTCTGAATGCTGTGCCTCTGAATCTGTGCCTCTGAATCTGTGCCTCTGAATCTCTGAATCTGTGCCTCTGAATGCTGTGCCTCTGAATCTGTGCCTCTGAATCTGTGCCTCTGAATCTCTGAATCTGTGCCTCTGAATCTGTGCCTCTGAATCTCTGAATCTGTGCCTCTGAATGCTGTGCCTCTGAATCTGTGCCTCTGAATCTCTGAATCTGTGCCTCTGGACGGACAACAAGCGTCCTCCGCTTCCAGCTTCAGTAAGTCACTGACGGCGTCCGGTCTCACCGCTAGAGTCACATTCGCTCTGAACGCTTATGTTAAATCCTAAGTCGCTGTTACCTCAACAGTTCTAGGCCATGACACGCTTATAGTCTCTTGTGAATGATAATAAGTGCTTCAATATTATGAGAACTCTTTGTAATAACATAATACATGCAGAGTGATTCATAATAAATAACAATAAAGTAAATCAGCGTAATATCATAATCTTAGTATAATGACTTACAGAATCACAACTGTTTAAATCAGCTCTTATTTGTCTTTTAGCTCGTATACACTTCTAGGTACACGGTGTTTATTAAGGTTTATTTCATACAGCGTTCACTTCATTGGGAGAGAAGCTGGCAGATTCTCTCTCGGCTGCAGACAACAGAAGATCGGACAAACGTTGCCTGGTCTGAGGACCTTTCATATATATTTAAAAAAGCATGTAAGAGCATTACATGTGCTTAACGTGACAAAGAACACAAAAGTCACATAAACACAGCTGTTGTTTTCTCGTGTTTAGACCGGGGCGCATTTGTACCGACAGGTGTTAAATATAGAGCCACAGATTACGGGGCTTTTATTTTGTAACAGACAAAGCCGTTCCCCACGACGCACTTCCTGTTATTAATGACGTAATTCCTGGTTGTAGCGCTGGCGAAGGTGAAAAGAAACAACACGACTGAGCGTAAATCTGATCTTTGTTTGAGATTTATTAACAAAAGTTGCGTTTATCGCGTTTCAATGAGAAGGTGAAATTGATACGAAGAACATCTGCCTGGAATAAGAGCGAAACAGAAGAAAAAAGTGAAGCACTGGCCGCGTAAATACAATGTAATGAAACGATTTTTTCCCTTTAATTAAACTTAAATTCATTATAAAACCGGAAGTTGTTTATTTAAACAAATAAATTGCATTAAAACACTCATACTCCTGAGATTACCGTTAAAATTACTATTCAACTATAACATAGATTAGTTAAAAGAGTCCCTTCACACAATTTTGCAGTACAGAGGTTACGTGTTATGTCAGTTTTTTAACACAGTTTTATATTTGATATTAATCGGGTTTCCTCTGAAGGTTAGATTAGCGCAGTCATCCGTTTTATTACGTGGAGATTCACTAAAATGAGACTCAGAGACTCTCCACGTGTTTCATATATAAGCTGCTGAGCTCAGGCGGGGGTTTTTTAATGGGAGGCGGGTTGAGCTGCTCTGAGATCCGCGGGCGAATCTTGCACAGATGGCGGAGGTTCCGGCTCTGGCCCGGTTGGAGTCCCTGGCCCGGTATGTGCACAAAGCAGCCAGTGAGGGGAGAGTCTTGACCCTGGCTGCCCTCCTGTTGAACCACTCCACCGTCCAGACCCGGTACCTGCTGGAGTACGTGACCCAGGTGGCCGGACAGAGATCCACGCCTCTCATCATCGCTGCTCGCAACGGACACGACAAGGTGGTCCGACTGCTGCTGGATCACTACAAGGTGGACACGGAGCAGACGGGCACCGTCAGGTTTGACGGGTGAGTTCCGAGAGACACCGATGCGGTTTTTCATTATTTCTGTGTCCCTAGAGAAATGCTTTAGCGTTACTTATTAATTGTAAAACAGCTCTGTTGACATTTCTTTTTTGAAAAACAATTCACGTGACTTAATAATTCTGGTCATTTAGAGATGGATAGTGTGACTAAAATCTTACCTTATGGTGAGAATAAATTGAGGTGCGCCTGTAAAACACGTTCCTAATACTGTTGATTGACTAACTTACTAAAGAAAAAACTAATGTACACTTTGTGACTCACAAATATCCCATAACAAATGATTTCTCTGTGTGTTTGAGACTTCGTTCTTTGTATTTTTACTGTAGTTTCCTCATTCTAGTTTACCTCATTGTATACACTGTCATAATTACCAGGTGTTGTCTCTCTTCCAGGTACATCATTGATGGAGCGACGGCGCTGTGGTGCGCGGCTGGTGCTGGGCATTTTGAGGTGGTGCGTCTCCTCGTCTCTCATGATGCTAACGTCAACCACACCACCCTCACCAACTCCACCCCCCTCAGGGCTGCGTGCTTCGACGGCCGTCTGGACATCGTCCGCTACCTCGTGGAGCACAACGCAGACATCAGTATTGCCAATAAGTACGACAACACCTGCTTGATGATTGCCGCCTACAAGGGCCACGGCGACGTCGTTCGCTTCCTGCTGGAACGAGGCGCGGCGCCCGACGCTAAAGCTCACTGCGGCGCCACCGCACTGCACTTCGCCGCTGAGGCCGGACATCTGGACATCGTGAGGGAGCTCGTGCGGTGTCAGGCGGCGATGATGGTTAACGGGCACGGCATGACGCCCCTGAAGGTCGCGGCGGAGAGCTGCAAGGCGGACGTCGTCGAGCTGCTGCTGTCCCACACAGACTGTGACGCGCGCAGCCGCATCGAGGCTTTGGAGCTGCTGGGGGCGTCGTTCGCCAATGACCGGGAGAACTACGACATTCTTAAGACCTACCACTACCTGTACCTGGCCATGCTGGAGCGACACCGGGACTCAGACAGAATCATCGCCAAAGAGTTGCCACCAGCCGCGGAGGCGTATGGAGGACGGGCCGAGTGCAGAACTTTGCAGGAGTTGGAGGTGATCCGACACGACCGGGACGCGTTACACATGGAGGGCCTGATGATTCGAGAGAGGATTCTGGGTGCCGACAGCATGGACGTTTCACATCCCATAATATACCGTGGCGCCGTCTATGCCGACAACATGGAGTTTGAACAGTGCATCAAACTGTGGCTGCACGCCTTGCATCTGCGCCAACGGGGAAACCGCAGCACGCATAAAGACCTTCTGAGATTTGCACAAGTCTTCTCGCAGATGGTGCACTTAAAGGAGCCGGTCCGAGCAGCAGACGTGGAGCAGGTTTTGTGCGCCAGTGTCCTGGAGATCCATCGCAGCATGACGCGCGTGCAGACGGCGACAGACGCGGAGTTGACGGCAGCCACTGACAACTATGAGTCCAACGTGTTCACCTTCCTTTACCTGGTGTGCATCTCCACAAAGACGCAGTGCAGCGAGGAGGAAAGAGCTCGCATTAACAAACAAATCTATGACCTTATTCGGCTGGACCCGCGGTCCCGAGAGGGGTCGTCACTTCTGCACCTGGCGGCCAGCTCTAGTACCCCTGTGGACGACTTCCACACCAACGACGTGTGCAGCTTCCCCAACGCACAAGTGACCAAGCTGTTGATAGACTGCGGTGCTCAGGTTAATGCGGTGGACCGTGAAGGAAACAGCCCGTTACACCTCATAGTGCAATACAACCGTCCGATCAGTGACTTCCTCACCCTGCACGCCATCATCATCAGTCTCGTGGAAGCAGGCGCTCACACGGACATGACCAACAAGCAGAAGAAGACCCCGCTCGACAAGAGCACCACAGGTGTCTCAGAAATCCTGCTGAAGACTCAGATGAAGATGAGTCTGAAATGTCTGGCTGCTCGCGCCGTTCAGCAACATCAGATCTTGTATCGTGATCAGATCCCTAAAAGCCTGGAGGAGTTTGTGGAATTTCACTGAGCTGTACTTGATTTTAACCCCACTGCTTTAGTACAGGAACTGTTTACATAGCATGGATTTTTCTATGCACATTCTTAATGTTTATAATTTACTGAACAATTCAAGAGGGAGATCCAGTTTCATCCTGGTTCTTGTTTTTACAGGTCGAAGAGGATTTTGGTACCAATGGAATCAGACATTGTTTAGAAAAGACATTTTCCTGTTCCTCGTTCTAACTGTATTTTCAAAAAGAATAATTGTTTTAATCAACGATTGTTAAATATAGTTCCAAACGCGAATGGCTTTTTTTCATACGCTGCTTTTTTGTCAACCTTTTCAGATTATTTTTTGTTGTTTTTCTTAATTTTTAAAAGGTTTATTTAAAACAAAATCTAGTTTTATTTCCTAATCTCTACCATGGTGGCCAATTTCTTTTATTTAAATACTAAAATGTGCCTGTTTTTTGTTAAAACATGTAGCCACTGTAAAGCCAATGGGCAAGTCAGTAGTTCTGACTTGTTTTAACAAACACATTGTGCTGGAAATTTTTTTGTCACGGGGCCTTAATAAGGTGTGTGCACGCGTGTGTGTACGCGTATGTGTGCGTGCGTGTATGTGTGCACGCGTGTGTGCGTGTTTGTAATTGTGTGCGTGCGAGCATGTCTTCCTGCTTTTAGTCATCTGTGTGTATTAAACATGTTTACATGTGGCAGAATCTGAATGTCCAGTTTTTAACCCCTTTGTGTTTTTATGATTTACTAGAGCTTGTCCTTTGTCAGTGTTTTATTTCCAAACCAAATCAATGCATAATAAAACCAGAATAAAAATAAACACTCAAAGGCTTTAATTTTCTACACAAACCCACAAACTGGTTGTTCAAAAGAATTGATGTATAGGGAAAAATAAAGATGATTAATGAAGAGATCTCATTCCCATTGCTGCAATTTAAATTTTAACAAAATCTATTTTTGTTCATTAAAGTATAACTATACTTTATGGTAGTGTAAGTTTTGACCTTCACTGATTTTCTAATCTAATGTTGGACTGTTAAAAGGTTTCATGACATGTCGGTTTCTGTCGTCTGTGTGAAATCTCTGTCCGTCTGTTGGGGCAGCATTTCTGCATCCGCATCAGAATAATCTCAGCAGTGTGTGTGGCACACAGAAAACTCATAAATAATTCACCACCAGTAATTCATGATCTCACTTTCCTTTCTGTGTTTTCACATCAGACTGAATGTTCTGTGTGCCAGTTTCATCCCCACAGTGAAATACAGCCTGACGCCGCAGTTTAAGGTTAATGGGTCTGGAAGAGTTCACTTTTCCTTAAAGAAAGTAAATAATAACTAGACCTTCATAAATCCATGTGTCGTGTTGTGTACATGTTGAGAAGAAAGGGCTGACCACAGCTTCAGACAGACCTTAACACGCTGTTCAGCTCATGGAAAATGATTTACTAACACACAGCACAGTGTAACTACAGCAGCATTATTGATATGACCATTTTAACACAGAAACCAGCACTGTTCACATTAACAGTAAAACGTCAACAGTCATGACTTCAGTGTTAATAGCTTTTAATGATGTGTTACATTTATGTACAATTACCCACAAATGTATGGAAATATTGCTGATAAGCATTAACAATAATGTGCAGCTAAGCTCATTTGAGTCTGATCATTTATTAGCGGCATTGAATTGATTCTCACAGTGAATAAACAGCATCTTTAAACAGAGTTTTTGTTTGAGCTTTTAGTGTTTCGCTGGACTCCATTTCACTGATGTATGGAGTCATTCAGAGACGTCCAAACCCAGCTGTCAAGTTATGTGACTGTAAAACACTTCCCACAATCTTCCAACCAAGAAGCACCAAAACAAACTGTTCAAAATGCCAAAAACACTGAATGTGTTTAAGAAAACACAAATCAGTCCCACAGATTGTGTTTATTGAGCATGTGTCATTTTTGCTGTCTTTCAGGGTCCAGTCTCTCTAAAAGCTGCAGTGTGTATATTGCAGTAAATGCGCTGTTGTGTCCTGGGGTTGCTGGGAAATTAGTCAGCAGTCTTAAAAGAAAATTAAATGATTATCCCACCCTGGGATTATAGCTATGCTAGAAGCCCAAGTCATTTTAGCATTTCAACCATTTCAGTTTCTTTGAAAGCAGATTGTAGAGATCCTAGTTTACATTTATCATGTTATTTAAAGCATCTTTCTGCCATAATATTGGAGCAGATAAAGTCACACGAGAGTGAGTGTTGGGGCTAAAGCTTTAGCATGGTTGAAGGAAGTAAATATGCATTATACTAAATGATTACATTAAATGTTTAATGCGTTTACTGACAAAACAACAGTGGCATGTTTGAAGATCTACTGGGACATATTTACCACACTGGCGCAGTGACCACAGTAGTTGCACACAGACCATGCAGGGATGCTTCACAAGGTAATGTGCTCTTCATTTTCACTTTTTCTGTGACCTTCTTTTGGGAATTGTGTAAGACCAGAAACACTTAAGCAGTTGTGTTGTTATTCAAGTAGAAATATATCATCAGTTTTAAACACTTGACCTTCATTATGGCGTCTGTAAATGTTTTGACACTGTTCAGCCTTTCACTGGTGGATCCATTAAATTTAAATAACCATCATACACAGTGGCAGCTTAAGTTCAGAAGGATTCAAGAAAGTCTGTCACATGTGGAAAAAACGACAACTGGGGTCCTCAAGACGACATGAACTTTAATGGTAAGACGTAAAACTTGATCTCAGATGGGCCTTCATTAAATCCACTGCTAATAATGACATACATCTAGGTCTGAAATTCATGTATCTATTGAGTCCCTATGTGAACGAGTTTATGCATGTTTATAGCGGTCCAATCAGATGGCAGAAGTGTTACTGCGCGCGTTACTGCATCTTGACGCGCCGCGCGCGCGCTGAAGCTCCAGGAGCGTCAGGCCACGCCGACGCGCCGACGCGCCGCCTGTTTTAAACTCTGGATCTTCAGTCGCCGCTGCGTTTTGCGCACTTTGTGCACTTTTTGCGGATCTAAGCTGTTCTCGTGACACAGGAGAGACTTTCAGGTAAGACCATCACAAACCTTTCATGACGCTCTCAGTCATGCTCTGCTGGGAGCATCTGCTGAACCTCATACAGCCGCAGTTTGTGTGTAGAAAGTGTCACGAGAGCTTCTGCTTTGTTTCTGATCTCAGCATTTGAAGCTCCTGTTTGTACTCAGCTGTCACTTCACAGACAGCTGGTGTTAAGATTCACCTTCTTAAAGAAAATGTTAATGGTCCATTTTTAACTCTATATCACAACCGAATAATAATGACTCCTCAGGTGTCCTGTGTGGATCTGAGGAGTTTTCAGTGTGTCAGCCTTCGTCTCAGTGCACAGCAGTGAAGTCTGTGAGCTCCTGCAGTTCAGTGGGACTGTAGGGTTTTACTGTAGAATAACTGTGTTGTTTCATGATAACGGCCGTTGGCAGGTCATTAAAGTCTCAGAACCGTCTCGTTTTTATTATGAGGAGTTGACCCATCTGAGACAATAGCCCTTAACTGTCGTAAATATAACCCAAACTCTGGTCCAATGACATCAAAGCTGAACTCCCAGAACATGCTGGGATATCACTGGGAATTGCCTGAGCTGCAGAAGCTAGTTTACATTTCTCTGCACACATCACAACATTTCTCTGCACACAGTAATGCCTGTTGTAATATTATTTATCTCTGTTGTCTTTGCAGAATTCTGTTAACAAACTGCAGTGCTGGGCAAATATCTCATTTCAGATATCATATTAAATCTTTATACTCTTGAGTGCTGAGCCGACAGAAGAAGAAGATAAAGCCAGCAGTGGCAAACTTTAAAGCACATTATTGTCTGTTTAGACTGCATGGAATTTCCCCGAAGGCGCCTGAACCCTTCAGATGCACGAAAAGCCTCTAGTCATAAACCCATTCCACAGTAAGGCTTGTGCAATGGGTTTGAGTCCTGCTGTGTTTACACCTCTCTGGCCTTGACTGCAACAATGGCGTTGTCCTCCAAACCCCACCACTTCCACCCTGTTAGCTGCACTTTCCTCAGTTGTAAAGATAAGAGCAATGCTGCTTCAGAGGATGTTTCTGTGTCATGAGCTCATTGTTGGTATCAGGTGAGATGTTTGGGATCACCACTAAAGACCACCCTGAGAAAAGTTCAGTTTCATAGCTTCCTCAAGCGTCTCTAATTCAGGATGCCCTGTTCTGCTGATAATTTTCCTCAGTCACACGTCACATTCACCGAACACACTGTGTGTCTTTTGGTTTGTTTGTCATGTTTGTTGATGTTCTTCAGGGTTAAGCTTTTATCAGGACTGTTGTGGAAGTGGATTGATTAATAGGGATGACCTGTGATTTAAGCGCAAACAAACTGTAAATGCAGAATTTTAATTAAGTATATTACTGACAATAAAAAGTGTGTGTGTGTGTTTGTGATTCCTTGTCTCTTTTCTGCCTGGTTTACTTGTAACTTTCACAGATAATCGGGAGACTTCAACTTTAACTCCTGTAGCTCAACTGGTTGAACATTGCATTATCAGCGCAAAGGTTGTGGGTTTGATTCCAGGGGAACACAAAGTACTGATAAGAATGTATACATTGAATTTGCTGTAAGTCTGCCAAATGAATAAATGTAAATGTAACTAGATTTATTTCATTTTGTGGATGTGTTGTCTCCTCATCTGTTACCATATGCCTTTGTTTTATGTCCTACAAGAGCTTCAAAAGAGCAACAGAAGAACGCAGGAGATCATAGTTTGAAGAGTTTCAGCTCTGAATCATTTCAGAATTCAGTGAACTGTGTGCTTGAGTGATCTGCTCAACCAGAGGAACGCAAGGAAATGGAAACTACCAGAAAACATCCACATTCAGAAGTAACGAGTGGGTGAAACATAAATAAAAACAATAAACAAAAGTAACAATAAAAGTGACGTTTCTTTATGAACAGAATCTGAAAACTGAACACACTATTGATGTTATCACTTCACAGTTAATGTTGTAGTCCATTGTCTGTCAAATTTTCTGATTTCTTTAATATTGACTGGCATGTATTTCACACACATTAAATGACAGTGTGTTCACACCTCTGACCTTCTTAACTGAGTCTGATTGAGCCCTAAATTGATTATCTTGTCTTTAGTTTGCTTCCTGGCTGCTTTCAGATTAAGGTGTTTCAGGTAGTTTTCTTGTGCTAATAGTTTCTTGTAAAGCTGTTCCAGTCTTTCTGTAAGATGAATTGAAGGTTTGTTTATAATGTGGTCTCATGATAAATGACTCTTCTTTGTCCAGGTCTCTCTGGTAAATCAGAACCATTCTGGCTGCTTCCACAGTGTTGCGAAGCAGCTGTTCATGGAGCCGAACTTCCACAAGCTGTCGTTCCAGCGAAGCTCCACCTCAGACGATGACTCGGGCTGTGCTATGGAGGAATACGCTTGGGTGCCTCCAGGACTTCAGCCAGAGCAGGTAAAACAGTTTGACTGTTGACCGAAGGTATTCTGAAATTAATGATGTGTGTTAACACGGTGTCATTATATAAGAATAATGAAGCAATACATGATTTCAAATCTGTTACATTTCCAGAATGTTGGTCTAAAATAATGACTTGCAGATTTTCCATAAATAAGTTTGTGGGTAAAAGGTAGCATGTGACAAAGAGCTTGAATTCTGGCCACAGCTACAGCTCCGTTCCTGACAGATTCCTGACTATTCCTGGTTAGCATGCTAAACTCTGTTATCACTGGCCCTAGAAGTATGTGTGATTTTGAGAAGTGTGAGAAAAACAATTGGAAACACCTAAAATATCAGTACAGCTTTTTTTATTAAATGCAGGCGCCAAGCCTGTACAGCAGCTGTCGGTTTCCGGGTGTATTATAGGTGATGGCTGTGAGAGAAACGGTGTTGTTCAGGGGCCAGGTGACGTCAGGTAAAGTTCTTAGATGGTGTTGTTGATAATGGACGGCACAACAATCTGGTGCGTCAGCCTCCCATGACTGAATGCACTTGTAGACAGGCGTACCGCTTTAACAACCCGGATGGGCGTTACCACCTGCGTCGCCACAGATGGAGAAGTCACAAGTCCCGTTCGGACAATGCACTTCACATGGTGCCCAAAGAAAAGGTCTGTATGTGTTTCAAGGAGGATCATCGGCATCATGGCCTGGGTCCTGATGCTCGGAATGGACAGAACTCCTATGAACATGCTAACTCTAACTATGGTTTGCAGAACCCAACCACAGAGAGATTTCCTCATCTTTATGGAAACGATGGCTGGTGCTCTACTTGCTCTTCATCATCATCTAAATCAGAGGAGGAGGAGGGATATTTCAAGAAGAGATTGTTGTGTTCACTCAGTCATTGCAAAGGCCATATTTATGAAGCCGCTTTAAGAGACTAACAGAGAGAATAATTTAACATTGTAAAATGTGTGTATAATGTACAATTTTAAATTAATTTTTAAGTTAATTTTAAGTTAATTTTTTATTTCTTTGTCTCAAAATATTTTCTTAGAATGTTTCAGTACTACAGAGATCCATGCTTGTCAGTCACCATGTTTGTCACATAACATGCCACCGTCAAAGAGTCAAAGCATGTGTTTTTTTGTTCTAAAACTGAGTGAAAAGTTACTAAAGAGGTTTGCCTTATATGCACATACATATTTAACACCTGCGTTTAAGTATCTTTGCAACACTGTGTGAAAATCATGTGGCTGTAACACACAACTGTACAGTGTAAAAGGGTTTGACTGACAACTGTGTGGCACAGATTTTTTTTACACATTTTGCATGCAAATTTGTATTTTTCAGTACTTAAAACTTTAAATTTCAAGTAAATGGTTAAACACAGCATGCTAGAGTCTTATGGTGGTTGCTGGGTTGTTGCTTTGCATTTTCTAGAATGTATATGTTCAATGTTTAATCTGCGTTCTCAACCCTGTTGTGTGTCACTGCAGATTTTTAAATGTGTGTGACTGACACACATCCATATGTAGTCTGGGACAGACAGCACAGCTGAATTCATACAGTTACAAACAAAATCACATTTTACTCAATATACAGAAAACTAAAAATGAAAACAATAAATATTGAATTGCATTAGATGGAGAAAAGAGCCGTCATTTCATTTAGACTGAAGACAGAGGGTTAGGGAGATTTTCATTCACCCACAATGTACTGTTGCTTGTTGCAACAAGCTGCTACATAAAGGTTGTAATATTTTATGTTTAACTCATTGAGCAACTGTTTCAATCCTTAAACTGTCATTTTAATGTTTACCAGCAGAAGGCGGAAGGTCTGTTTTTACTTTAATCTAGAGCCGGACCGGAACAACGTTCACAGTCTGACTGTCATCAGCACAGACTTACAGTTTTATTTGTTTTAGATGCTTTAAAACAAAAACTTTGGCAATTTACGATTTGCATAAAATATCTGCTCATAGATCGCTCATTACGTAATACTGCGCTCAACCAATAGCTCTTCGAGGCAGTGTCACGTGAAATGACGTTTCAGGAAGTTAATGGATAATGGTTGATATTCATAAGAGACGTCTTCACCTCGGTCCGCTAGTGACATTATGATTTATCTACATGGCTGCTGGATTAGTTAAAAATGCGTCGTTGTATTCGCGTCTTGTTCGTTTGCACGTTGCTCCTCTTTTGCTCACTTTTGTATGTATTTGATCAACTTGTGTCTTCGCTGGAGAGCGTCAGTCACCAGGCGCGAGCGCACGGAACGCGCGCGACAGAGCCAGGCCTTAGTGCGCGCGACCGCAGTGACAGGTACATAAACTACACACACATACTGTACAAACTACACAACAGTACACTACTCACATATATACAGCACAAAGAAACACACACACATACTGTACAAACTACACAACAGTACACTACTCACATATATACAGCACAAAGAAACACACACACATACTGTACAAACTACACAACAGTACACTACTGTTGTACAAAGAAACACACACACATACTGTACAAACTACACAACAGTACACTACTCACATATATACAGCACAAAGAAACACACCGTGGAAACACAGTAGAGTTAATAATCCTATGCAGTCTGATCAAATCTGATGATGTCTGAGGTCTCACTCATGAATCACACTTCATACCATCACTTGTAGCGTTTCACTTCTAGAAGAGTGTTTTGTATTTCCTTGTAAGATTGTTTGTATTGTGTATTTATTGTCTGTGCTGGGGAGACAGACATGGAGGCTGCGTGCAGATCCAGCGTTTGTGTGAACACAGGTGTGTTTATGTGCAGCATGTGTGTTTCCTGTCAGATGTAAATCACACTCGGTCATTCACTGGATCTCCAGTCACACGACTGCTGCTGTTTGTGGACACAACCGCTGTGTGGAGTCAGCTGTTAGGTAGGGCGCGCTGACCCGACTGTTGGATAGATTAGTCAGGATCTGAAACCTCTCTCTCTTTGAGTCCATGTTTTATTTGTTTGGGTCCAAAACATTTTTTAAATGATTAAATAACTGAATCTGATCTGATTTGTCTTTTTTTAAATGCTAATAAGCGCATTACAGTTAAGTCATCAAATTTTTGTAAATGTATTGCTTACTTTTTGCTTTGTTTGTGTAATTTGTGTTATTGTGTTGTTTCATTTTTTACCACAGTGTAGTTTTTTTCTTCATGTGGTTTTGTGTTTTAGCCCTTAACACACAGTGAAATTGATGTCATTTCTGCCTCGGTAGCATCACCAATTGTAATCGTTTCCGAACAGATTTTTGGATGTTGCTTCTGCCCACCCTCTGTCTGCTGTCAGGTGTGCTCTGTGTGTCATGTGCTCACATGTGTTGTGCTGTTCCTGTGTCTCTGCAGCGTTTCAGGAGCCAGGAACCATGAGCGCCTGGAGCCCATCAAACTGGCAGTGGTGGCTTGCGGCTCCAGGCTGGAAGAAACATTGAACATGCTGAAGTCTGCCATCCTCTTCAGTGGCAGAAACCTTCACTTTCACATCTTTGCAGATGATGACCTTCACGAGAGCTTCAGACAGGCGGTGAGCTTCACTGCGATGCTGATACTTCTGCATGTTGATGTTCACCCTTCTAAGATGCCATCAAACCCACAGCTGGAGTCATGGCCAGAGAAATTTCGCTCCCAGTTCAACTACAGCATGTATCCCATCACCTTCCCCAGTGAGAACGACAGAGAGTGGAGGACCCTCTTCAAACCCTGTGCTTCACAAAGACTCTTTCTGCCTGTGAGTAAAACTCTGACAGAGACTCATCCAGTACTGCAACATTAGATCAAAATGCACTTTCAAATATATATATAAGCAAAATAGACGTTTATCAGTCCACATGTCTGAAAATCAGCATAACATAAACTGTCCAACCTGCTCTAGTGGCCACTGCGTAGTAAATAATAAATATTATTTACATTTTAATAGATCATATTATTATAACAAATAACATTAATGTTGCATTACAACACTGGTTGGAAGTGTTTGTTGACACTGTGGCTGAAATGATTTCACACTGAAAAAAGGAAGAGGCAGGAACTGGAGTCATTAAGAACAGCTGTTCTCTCCTGAAGTTCGGCCACAGTGAAGTTTTTTGAGGTTGGATGTGTTGTGGTTTGTGTTGTTTTTCAGTTGATCCTGAAGCAGGTTGACTCTCTGCTGTATGTGGACACAGATGTGCTCTTCCTGCGGCCCGTAGAGGACGTCTGGAACTTCCTGTCGGAGTTTAACAGCAGTCATGTAGCCGCCATGGTGCCTGAGCACGAGGAGCCGCGGATCGGCTGGTATAATCGTTTTGCTCGCCACCCGTACTACGGCAAGACGGGTGTCAACTCAGGCATCATGCTGATGAATCTGACTCGAATCCGAGGGAAACACTTCAGGGTAAAGGAACTGTGAGAGATGAGCAATATAGTGCACAATATATTACCGGTGATATCATTTGACAACGTGATTTAAAAAAAAACCTTATGGCTGTTACCATGACTACAGGCAGGTGTCACTATTGTTCATTTTCTAATTTTACTTAATAACTACATGTTTTCTCATTCATACTTAAGAGAAATATATATTTAGAAATTTACACACAAGTTACTTAATGCTTAATGTTTGTCAGACTGATGGATACAGGAAGGTAAGATCTGTGTTTTACTGAACACTGTAAGTGTCATTCTGTGTGTGTGTGTGTGTGAACAGAATGACCTCTCATCTGTGGATCTGAGGTGGTCAGACCTGTTGATGCCTCTGCTACACAAATACCAGCTCAATATCACGTGGGGAGACCAAGACCTGCTAAACATCATATTTCATCATAATTCTGGTACATTCTTACATTTACACATTTGTATTTACATGTTACATTTATATCTTTTCTTGCTTACAGTACATTCAAGTTACACATTTTTACCAGTACATGTGCTCCCTGGGAATCGAACCCACAACCTTTGTGCTGCCAATGCAATGCTCTACCAACTGATCTATACAGGAGCCAACTGAGCTATTCTTGTTTTGATTGGTCAGATTTGACATGACATTTAACATTTTATATGGTTTTGAAACAAAAGTTCTGCTTTTTTGTTAATAGCTGTTGGACAAATTCTTCAGTATATAAGTTTGTGTGTTTTGACCATTTTTCAACTGTATGTGTTTAATGAAGTGTTTATACAACCAGAACCCTCTGTGTGATTCTGTGTCCCACAATGCAATGGGCTCAACAGTGTCACTGTTATATGTTGTGTCTTGTTCATGTAATACACTAGTAGGCAGTACGTGGTTTGCTTGTATTTACCAGTGTCTTGTTCTCTGGTTTATCCACAGACAGTCTGTTTGTTTTTCCGTGCCATTGGAATTATCGACCGGATCACTGTATCTATGGCAACAACTGTGCCACTGCCGAACAACACGGCATTTATATTCTCCACGGAAACCGAGGTGTTTACCATGACAACAAGCAGCCTGCATTCAGAGCTGTTTATGACGTCATTCAGAAGGTGTGTTTCCAGAATAAAGTGTTCAGTCTTTATTGTGAAACCGTTAACAAACATATTTGTTATTTTTAGTTAATAAGTAGATACATTGTTTATAGGGTTTGTGAGGTTATTTTCAGTTTTGCCAGTGTGGGCGTTTACTATCATGGCAATGAGATTTCATTAGGTGCATTTGTCTCTATTTGCTTATTAAAGTCTTTATTCAAACAAAAGGCATTTGTTTGTGGAAAGTCAAACACATGTAAAATGAATCCCGGTTAACTGCATGCAGTTGTTAATCATTACGAGATGATTTTCATCCTACCTCATTTGTGTAACCCTTAAAATCTAATTATACTCATAAACTACGGTTAGTGCTGTGTGGCTCATCTGCTGGTAAATGAACACAGAGGTGCAGTAAACGCCCCACTGCGGCCTGATGTGTCCATGAAGCCCAGACACATTGAATGACATCATACTGGCTCAAACACAATCTAATTGAGTTTGCAGTTGGCTGCTTTGAAGGAGCTAAAGACAATTTTAAATCGAACAGCATTTACACTCACTCCTGAGCTTCTCAGGTTATCTGACACTGTTTTACCTGATTTTCAGTATCGTTTTGGAGAAGACCCAGTCCATGGGTTGCTTTCCCCGCTGGAGGACAAGCTACAGGACGCTGAACACACATACTGTGGAAGAGTCCGGCACATCTTTACCAAACGATTACGTGAAAGCATAAAAAAACTCAAGATAAAAACAAGATAAGTTCAGAGCCATCCGACAGACAAGGGTAATCTGAGTGTTCAGATCAACATCTAACAGGCACTAATACTGGTTTTGTGTAGCCAAACATTCTTTGACAATTCAGTAATGCGAGTAATCTGATGACACTGATCACTGATGACAGTAAGAAATGTTGAATAATGTTGAGTTTATGTGATTGGGGTTTTATTATGACAGACTGCAAAGGTGCTGAGCAGTTTGATTTTATATATGAACGTCAGTATTCTGTGTGAAATATGTTCAGAACTGAAAGCTGTACAGTTCAATACATCAGTGACAGATGTAGTATCAACTCTCCTAACTCCTAACCAGGTGCAAATACTATAATACTTTCCTAGATTTTAAAAAAAGTAAAAAAAATCTAAAAGTGAACTTTTCCGTTGTTTACCCTCCAAATCTTCTCTGAGGAACACAAAAAGGCAACATTTTGAGAAATGGTCACTGTTTTTTGTTTAACAACATACTCTGAAATATTTTTGTTTAAGCTTAAAATGAGTAAATGATGAAAGACTTTATTGTTGAAAGACAAACAGTGTTGTTGCTTTATATTGAACTCTGTGTAAAAGTAAAGACAAAAGTGACTGTTTTTAGACTTATGTGCTGGAACAGAAGTTTATTATAACGTCATACAACAAGAGATGTAAGAAAAATAAAACGATTAATGATTGCTTATTCATACAATGATGTATGCGCAAGTGTGATAAATATTTTATTTTGAATATTGTAATAAATGTATTTATATAAATACCTGTTCTTGAAGATGTCAGACAGTTTTATCAAATGCTGTTTATTCAGGTAATGTCAGATTATCACGTGTGTTCTGATCTTAATTTATTTTTATTGATATAAAGGAAGATTTATAATATTATGGTGCTCATCAATTGTTCAAATGTGGAAACGCAAATAAACATTTTAAATATGTTTCTTTAAAACGTTGAGAGTGTCTCAAACATTTGAGTTGTCAACAACTGAAATATATTTTGTAATAAACGTTCCTCTTCAGGTTTACCTGGAGTCAGTGTGTTAATGTTTGCTTCTACCGCGCACATAAAGCAAAAAACCACACCTCCTCCAAAACAGAAACAAGCTGGCGATGAAGGATTTTAAGGGCTGAGCCAAACCTTGTGTATCACAAACTGAAGTGAGTGTGAGAAATGCGTGAGGCGTTTGGTCTGTATGAAACTTTAATTGAAACAGATAATTAATTCTACAGCGCCCTGGAGAAACGCATCCAAGCAGATCCGCTGACAGCAACACAGCCGATGAGATCGATCAAACCATTCACTGCCCATCATGCATCTGTCCTCTGAATAACCACAGGCATCCATGCATTTAAACACACAGATCCAAGCACTTTGTGAATGGAAACGTTAATGACACGCAAGTGAATTTCATAAAATCCATAAAAGAAATAAAACGCAGCGCAATAAACCATAATATCCAAACAAGGAACTGTACATACAGATTATTTAATGGGTTTACGGAATCTAAGATGAGTCAGATTTTAAAACAAATTATTTCAAGAGTGGCTAATAAATCTGGATCAGTATATTAACAGTAATTGTGTAAATATAACAAATCACTTGTCAATGAGATTTAAAGATACTAAACAAAAAAATTGATTTGTGCTCAATTATCAGTGTAATTTTATCTTTATCTTTTTTACTGTCACTTTGGGCAATGTTTGTGACACGAAACACTTGGCCAGTAAAACTAATCCAGAAGTTTCTTTTCTGCAGAAGCTCAAAATAGTGATTTAGCTTAAATACATACAAACAACCTTTTTTAAATGATCTTTTAAATGATGAGGCTCCACTAATGCACTGAAATTCACCTGATTTCATGCCCTCGATTCTCACTCACTCCTCACTCACTCACTCAGTCTTTTCCAGATGAGTTTAACATCTACTCTATCAGATTTGCTGATAGGAAATAAAAAGATCAATAGCTTCTGTATTATTGCATTATATTTACTTATATATGTGTGGAGAATTTGTTTAATGGTTTGCTTTCACTATATTCCTCAACAGATGTGCTTCAGTCATGATAACAGGAAATAATAAACAACTGATACTCAAACCACATAAAGACAAACATCACAGACACTCACTGATTGCTACCAGAACAATCATACAAGCACTTCCTGTGTCACATCCTCCTCGACCAATCAGAGCTCACACTGCAACACAAGCAGTGTGACGGTAAGAGATCAGAGATGTTATAAGGCATATTGCAGAGACGCCGAATCTGTCCTGGATCTTCATGTTCTGTCTGAAATTCATCGTCTTTTGTTGTCAGGAGCATAAATCCCAGCAGGAATAGCTGTGGGTTTGTGTGGCTTTGTGTTCATCCTATAAAAGTTCTGATCCACCGTCAGTGATGAACGTACATTCAGAGAAACAAGCTGAAGAGCACCGTCAGGACCAGAGAGAAGGTACTGACAGACTGAGCCATCAGAACTCCGCCACCTGCACACAGACAAGCACACACGGCAAGACCTACATTTACATTTGGCACATTTACAGTAAATTCAAGGTACACACTTCTATCACTACTTGTATTCCCTGGGATTGCTAACGCAATGCTCTACCAGTTGAGATACAGGAACACATTTAGATTTAGTTTTGATTTCACTGCTGTAGAAACACTGCACAGATCCACAGAGTTTTTTAAGTGAGTCAAACTAGTTGAGTAAAAGTTAAACTATGTTAAGTTGTTCAAGCGCAGGTTCAAGCACAAATAACAGAAAATGTTTCTCTGTCAGACAGTCTGTGTCCACAGATAATTTAGCAGCTAAACAATTTTGATAAATTTTTCATATATAATTTTATAAAATATTTTTATACAGTATTTCCATTTGTCATTTTCTGCTGTTTGTGTCCGAATGGACCTATGATATGTTTCTGTATTGTAGAATTGTCACGTGTGTACGTTACTCCCCATCTACTGATCATTCAACACAACCATCATCTCTGCTGAGTACCAAACACACGTGAGTGTGTAAATTCAGGCGACTGGGTACCTGACACGCGCACTTGTGCGACGGCTCCATCCCCACCCTCGCTGTGAGCGCGCACCTCCACCAGGTAATTGCCCTTCTTCTTGGGCAGATCTATGAATTGTTTGCTGGTGGTGTACAGGACGCCATTGGGCTCCCCTTCTGCTCTGTACAGTACCTGAGGTCAGAGGTCGACACATGAACACGGAAGCTCAAGGGCAGTTGTGGTCTTCTGGGTAGTGAGTCACGCCCAGTGCTGGTGTGTGTCCATGACTTGCAGTGATGGTTTAAATGCAGGGGTCACATTTCAGGTGTGGGTCACTTTCATGAAATGAAATACAGCTGACCATCTAAAGTGACCCCCGGGAATTAAATTGCCAGTGAGATAGTTTGTAGTTATGATAAATAATAATGAAAGATTTTACTTTAAGTTAATAAAGTTAAACCTCACTCAGCACACAGGACCGTTTCATCCCCTTTTTGTATTATGTCTGAATATTATGCTGTAGCTTTAACATACAGTTTTTATTAACTGTGTGCTGGAAGACTGTTCAGCAAACAACAGACAGTAACAATGTTCATTTCTATGGATTCATGTTTATGAGACGTGGTGGAGACTAAAAGAGATAAAAACTCTCCTGTCAGATGATGTTCTGACCTTGTAGCCCTCAACGGTGGATTCGTTGGTCAGCGGCTGCACCTGTTCCCAGGCGACGTTGATCAACAAGCCTCTGGAATGCAGCTTAGTGCCGATTATTTTGGGCGGCCGACTGGGAGCTGAGAAACAACAGATTATGTTTTTATTCCTAGTAGACACAAACAAACTCACAAACACACAGACAGACACAAACCTTTCATTCATATTTGAGTGATAGTTTTCTATAGACTTCCATTGATTTATTGAGTTTGTGATATTTTTTATTCCCCTCACGCAAACAGTGACAGTAACAATCACAAGATAAACCTGTACACACTAACACAAATTCAGTCACAAACACATTCCATTGATTTATATTATTTTTACACACAGCTACTGATAAACAATCTTTTCCAATAACATTTCAAGGCTGTTTTATGATCTAGAATCTAACAAACTCACGTGCTTTCTTTGTGTAGATTTCGTATCGGAGGCTGGCGGGTCCATATCCTGCACCGTTGTACGCTCGCACCTCGATGAGATAATGAGAATTGGCTTTCATGTGGTCAAGTCGCGTGTGGTTCTCTCGACCAGGCACCAGTACACGCTGAGCCGATGCCTCGTTCTCCGTCTTTCTCCAGTACCGGACCTGACAAATGAATAAACAGATGACCAAAACTAAACAACACTCATCATAAAACTAAAGGAGAGAATTAGTACTTCATCTGCTTGAGTTTTAATACAGAATACAGGAAGTTAACTTGAGAGCTAACTGCAGAAAGTGACATGTTTACTTAACTTCCTGACGCAGCCATTTTCACACAAGCTCCAGCTCCAGTCTGACACAGAGTTTAGTAACGTCAGCGACAGATAAGTGCAGATGCTCTCACCTGGTATCCTTCTACTGTCTGTAACGGCACAGGCATCCACCAGACCATGGCTTCAGTGGCTGACAGCGTCCTCACCTCCACAACAGTGGGGGCTTCTGAAGGAACTGAACACAGAGACCCACCAGTGACATCACTGCTGAGGTGAGACAACAATCATTCTTCTGGCACAGAGATCATGTGCAGAGGAAAAGTGAAACAAATGTGCTCATATCAGTGACGGGTCACTGTTCTTGTGCTGCGTTATGACTGTAAACGGTGTGTTGTCATCACCACACATCTAAAACTACTGAACCTGATACAACTTCACGCAGGCGTTTGGACTGATTTAAACACACACTCTCACCGTCCTGTGCAGAGTAGAT
>JBAJNP010006243.1:0-26149 GCA_036877545.1 Yasuhikotakia modesta | reverse complement strand
TGTGACGAGCTTCCACGGAAGAATCAGCGTCGCCCTGGCAACCAACGACGTGCACCGGCACGCACTCACCACCCCATCAGCCAAAAACCCATAAAGACAGCACACGCTGAAGCGCACGAGAGACGATGGTCTCCAACGAATGCTACGTTGGTCTAACCCCCCCTTTCTCTGTCTGTTCTCCAACAGGAAGCAGCGAGTGACCGATCACGCCCACACCTCTTGGAGCACATTGGACACCCTCTTATCACTTGGATTGAACACCCTGATCGGAGAAAGCACTGACCACGCCAGCACTCCTCACCGGCAGACTCATCTTCACGTACACTTTGCTTTATTGTAAATAAATCCATCCTCCGGGGCGTTGTTTCACTAGCCTGCCTTGTCGAGTGGTTCTTCACCCGTCACAATATATACATACATATACTGTATGATGTTGACAGAGCTCATTGTATGTGGTAAATTCCTTTAAATGTAAGATAATGTGTTTGTGTATTTTCTGTAGAAAGCAACTTTAATTAAATAGACTGACTCACCACATAGACTGATCTGAGACCAGCAGCAGCTTTTGTTTCCTTTTTGGGATCACAGAGAGATTGATAGTCATAGGTTTTTTTGACGGAGAACAATGATTCGTTCATCAGATTTTTCATCAGGTCAGGGTCGATCATACCAAAAAACTGTCCAATCTAAAGACATAGATTAGACACGCGCACACACACACACACACACACACACACACACATACATGAATGCACATAAGCTGCTACATATACAGCTGCTACAGGTTTAAGCTAAATCTTAAACCTAAGCTAAATCAAAGAATGATCTGCAGATATCTTCAGATCATTTTGTAGAGATCTGTGGCTGGAGATTGTGAGGACCCTTTTGTTGGGGATGTGTCACTGCATATGGCACGAAGATGTGTATTTTTCAACCAGTACTCTCAATAACGTATGTTCATGCTGTGAATACATCCTGTGTGTTTAAAGACAAGCATACTCAGGGGTAGCCACTAGGATCTGCTCTAATCTTATTAGGACAATCTACTACTATATCAGAATTTAAACTGAAGAGAAAGTTGTCTGTGAGCCCAGAAAATCTCTGAAGTGTTATATTAACTACATAGTATGTGAAAAAAACTACCCCCATTCTGGATACTGTTAAGAACACACACAGTTTAACCACCAGCTTTATATTACAGGTAAAAATGTACGAGTGTATGCATTCAAGACTATAAGTCAGTCCAAAGGCAGTATAAATCCTGGAGTGTGCAGAACAGCCGGCGCTCCCCGTGCAATAATAGTGGTAATGAATGTATGGTCTGCCCAGCTGACCCGGCTGACCCCAGTAGTCTGCCCACACATAAGGGGAATAGACACTTTTTGGGACAGGACCAGTCCCCACGGCTTCAGCCCTGCTGCCAAACACTCCGGCCGTGATTTATCCTGCGCACACTCCGCTCTGATTGGTTCCTCTTGCTGAGCTTAACTTTAAACGCTGCTGTCGGTGTGGTGGGGGTGGGGTTGAGAGGGTGATTTCCTGGGGGTTAGGCATGGGCAATGTGGTATGTAAGTGTGACTGAAAGACACTGATTGGGTGAAAGAGAGACTCACCATGCTGGTGTATTCATCCTGATTGGCCATGACGAGAAAACCTCCATCGTCCAGTAAAACGCAGTCCAGAAACTTTGACAGGAAAAGAGAATAATAAATGGGTGTTTTGTACAAAAAATGTCTGTGGATCTCTAAATCTGGATTTTATATTTAAAATTATAGGAATTTACATAAAATCACTGAAAGTATTTGGGCACACAGATGGCCACGCCCATATGTCACAATATTTGCCATTCTTTAAAGGGTGGTCCCCCCTAACAGCTTCTGATGTTCTTTGAAGGCTTTTCATGAGACATTGGAACATGCAGGTCACGTCCTGATGTTTTCCTGACATTTTGTTAAGGTGGGGGCAACATATTTTTACCCATGCTGTGTATGTGAGTGTTTATATAGATGTATAAATCTTACCATATCATTCCTCCTGCACCCACAGATTTCACCATCACACTGCAGAAAAAGGACAAAATGATATGGACAGATAAACCAGAGAGTTAGTTCAGATCCTTCCTATGATTAAGTAAACATTAGTACCATAACTGACTATAACATACCTTGACTAGTAATACTCATGTAAATCTGACCTTAGATATAATTGTAGCATTCATAAAGCTGTCCATCCAGGTCTGTATGTCCAGTTTTACTCCAACAACTGAAATAGTAAAGAAAAGAGTCCTTCCCACACTTTCGAAACAAAACGGACTGCTTAAGAAAGGTAACCTATTTTTAAATGTTTCTATAACTGTGTCTATCTATATAATACAACAGTACACGTGTATATAAGTACAACAACTATAAACATGGACCCTTACCTGCTGGTTTTAACGTGAATTCATCGATTCTTAGGTCCATTGCTCTGCTCACCAAAACAGACTCTTGAGTTTCTGACAGAGTATACAAAACATTCATTCATCAACACAACAAAAGTGTGGCACCACTATAACCACACACACACACACACACCTACCATTTGTTGTGTATGGTGTAGATGTAAATACATAAATATCATTATCCAGACTCCTCTTGTAGAAACTGCACTCATATGTTTCTGCCTGTTCAGTCCATTCAAGGCCAGCACTGCAGAAAACACATACACACACAGTTTTGGTTCCATTAGCCTGTTTGTCATTTTCAAACCTAACGTTTATAATGCAACTGTACCTTGCAGGATAGACTCTTGTGATACCGCCGTCTGTAGCCACAAACTTAGCCCTGATTCTTTCAGTCCTGTTCACAGACATACATTTTTTTCATTATTTTTATCATAGTAACATTTTGAAAATTTTGAACAGTACAACAACATTAGAGCTAAGTCACTAAAGAAGATTAAAAAGAAATAGTGACTTAATGGGACAGTTTCCCCAAGTATTAAAAAAAACATTAAACTGTTTGTTTTTTTTGCCTGTCCGCTTGTCTCTTGGTCATTGTATACATACACTGCATACATAACATTGTTGTAAATATTGTCTTTTATGTCCCACAGAAGAAAGTGTGTTATAAAGGATTGAGATGATATGAGGGTAATAAATAACAGGATAAACATTTTTAGATGGCTGTTGCTTTAGGTTGTTTCTGTTGAGGTTAACATTACTTTTATTGTGCATTTATGTTTTGATAAAACTCACGGTTTCTGTTTGGCCCAATGTTTGGCCAGATCAGCTGTGATGCCAGCATCCAATAGCAGCCTGTTAGTCAGGTCCATATTACCTGAGAAACCACACACATCAGATGTGTTGCAGACGATGTGTGAACTCTTTGGCTTTAGTTGTGTTGTGTCTAAAAAGCACTTATTGAATTAACCCTTTCCTCATGACCAACCACATCTGTTCACCAACCCTCACTGTTAGCAGTTTTGTTCCTGTAGCCCATCTGGTAGGGCAGGGTGCTTGCGACAGCAAGGTCATGGGTTCGAGTCTTGCTCTGGATTAAAAAGCTTCTCAAATGTAAATGTACAAAATTACTTCCACACTACAGAACAGAAGCAGCTTCTAATGGAGGATCAAGGGGCACAGAAACAAACTTTAACCTTAGATTTAATTAGATAAATGCGGAAACCCTCGGTCATGAATAAAAACAGGCTACACATTTTGACCTTTGTGGCAGCTGATGCCAAAGTCTTAAGCAGTGGAACTTCATAAAAGAAAACGAGAGAGAAAGAGAGGCAGACCAAAATAAGAGAGGGCCATGTTAGGAAAGTAACACGTAGATTAATTTTCCGAGACGTGGAACATGATTGTATTCTTCGGCTGTATAAAACGGCACTAACTGTTCAAAGGCCCGGTGTTTTTTTTCAGCGCGGGTATGTTCAGAGAGCATAGAATGTTTTATAACATCTCGCTGCAGTTCATTACTGCAAAGCCTTTACGACAAAACACACACACTTCAGAAAGAGCAGCTGGTGTACAACTTTATTCCGTCCCTTTGGCAAAGCCCCCTGCGCACTGCATGCTTTTCATTAGGACCTGATTCAGAGCAGTTTGAGAACACAATTCGACGATCTGCCTGTGTTTGACAGCAAGGAAATCATAGACTTAAAATACCAGGAACGAAGAGGACTGTGTTACAAATATAAACGTATGCATGCTTACAGTGTGATGTTTAGCTGGTTATGCAATTTTATCGTCTGTGAACGCATGGAATTATCAAATAAACATGCAGGCTTCATTCTCAGAGCGGAAACAGACAGCGGCACAACTAAATGAACCAAACAGTGTGTGGGAGAATTCATATGTCTGTTAGACATTTGGCTAAAATAATCATTGTGTTATTTATTTATTTATAAATTCTAGTAATTTTTCGTCTCTCCCTCTTTTTCTCACGCTCTCTTACTGAGTTTTAGTTTTAAAGTGTTTACATTTACATTTATTCATTTGGCAGACGCTTTTAATCCAAAGCGACTTCAAGGTATACATAGATACACATAGACAAGATATACTTGCTCCCTGGGATCAAACCCACAAGCTTTGAGTTTCTAATGCGATGCTCTACCAGTTGAGCTCCAAAGGAACACGTTTAATTGGCATGACAAATATTCATACATTCGTGTAGCCAAAGCTTTAGATGTACTGCCTCTGTGAGTGTGTTTGTGACATGTCCTGCTTTTCCTCTTTCACACAGGGTAATTGGTGCAAAATGGGGGTGGGCAGGGGGCTTAAAGGTATAAAGTATTACAGCCAAACCTACACATTCAACACATGTGCACCGGACCAAGTGATTACCACACCACCAACTGATCCTACTGAGATCAAAGTGGCCTGCAGAGAGGAAGGTGTGTTTGGGAAGGGGGTGTGTGTGTGGGTGCAAGGGGAGGAGGTTTACATACCTTTATAACAGTCAACAAGAGAACAATAAATATAATTAGAGAAAACCTGAAATGCACAAGCCGCTCTAAGCCTGTCATGGTTTTAGCATTGCTGTGTATTTCAGAAACCCTAATTCAATCAAGAAAGGGTGTATAAGAGCTGCTTTTGATGTAGAGGAGAGCTGTCACATTTTAAAACACACCAGAAGTAGCTAGTCAAACAAATTGGAAGAGCAAAGCTAAAGAAGTGCTTTGTTTCAAAAAAAGATTTCAGTTTTTAAATATTTTAATGGATTAAAATGAGCAAACAGTTCTTAAACAAAATCATAACTTTGTAGCTTATGAAAAATGCTATAGTGTTTGTACTGGGGGTAAATAAATAATTTTCACATAATTTGATTTGGAAATTTTAAAAGTATAAAAGTATGTTGTTTCTAGGAAATTCTGTGTGCAGAAATTCTGCGTCTGCATGGCATTTTGTTTATTTAAAAAAAAGTTAAATGGTTTTGTCTTTATTTCTCATTGTATGTACCCAATATTTGATAAAAAGCATATAAAATGTATTAAAGAATGTGTTATGTAGTAAAATAATGTATTCATACTTTTACTGCTTTCTTTACCAGGAATAACTAAATTGACATTTATACGACCAGGCTGCAACAAAGCTGTTTTGTTTAATGTTGACGAGATCTTTTCTTAGTGTGTGGAAACATGTTCCTTCAAATAAATCTAAGTTCTAAGCATTTACATTTTTTGAACAGCTACACATTTCTAAAATAAATAAAACATGTAAAAATATATTGCTAATACAGTTTACAAATAGCTAGTTTTTTTTTTTAATGGATTCAAGGTTAAAACTTGAGAGCTACATGTTTTGATTAAGATTATGACCTCATAAACTGCTCTCTTAAATCTCTCAGCAGCCCTGTGGATGAACTCTGAACCTTTAGCTGGTGGTATGAATCCATGACCTCAAGACCACCACCATCAGTGTTACAGCTTATTTCTGGATTTGAACCAGCAGGCCTGACTGGCAGAACTGGTAAAAAAAAGCTTAGCATTAAAAAGCACTTACACATTGGGTTGTTAGGGGTCTTTCTGTCTATGTGTTCATTGAAGTCGATAAGGAACTCTGTGTTGTTGTCACTCTGAGGGTTGAGATCTTTGCAGTACTCTCTAAAAGACAAGAGAACAGTCACAGTCTTTCTTTCTTCAGTTTGTACATACATTTTTAATGTATTCTGTTATAACATACACTGCTTGTTATTATATATATATTTGGTGTTAGTTATTATATATATGTTAGTCTCTATCTGCTTTATATTTATGAGAAAGTTGTTGTTTGCAGAATGTTTTAAAACATATCTACTGATTTATTGTTGTGCTTCTTCAATAAAAAAAATGTTGTGTTTGGAAAAACAATGAAAATTTATTTGGTGAACTGTCCCTTTAAGAGTCTGACCTGGGCGCTATGAACGTATACCCATATTCTTCAAATTTGTCCACCTGCAGACTTTCAGAGACTGAAAGAAATATGAAACAAGAAAGGCTTCAGTCAGTTACATTAAAAAATACATTAATAAATTGCAAAACGTCTCACTGACAAAAAAAATACAACTCCACAGGCTGCTATACAACAGATTATAAAAATGTGTGTGTCTGAGCATCTGTGTAACACAGTAACACAATTACCTGCTGTTACACCCAGACACCTAACCTCTTATATAAGTGGGCACAACCTCTCAATGTATAAATAGCCCACTATACCAAATGTCTGAAATACAAATCAAGGTAAACCAAGATAAATGTTTCAGAATAATTGTGATTCAGAATTTTTAAATAATGTTAGAATCGACAAAGAAATAACTTAATAAATAGTTAATATTTCATATTATTTCTAGGTTATCAGCTATGTCAATGTCTTTGTGAACCATTAACTGCTAAGAAAACAATTGAAGTCTGTGAGAACTCACTAACATTGCGAAACAACCCAATATTTATGTGTGTGTCTGAGACAAGACATTAGGGTACAAACATGAAGGAAATCACAAAAAGAAGGAAAAAGGTACTTGCCATCTTCTTCTGAAGGGTCAAATGTGGCAGAGGGAAGTGGTTGACCAATGAGAGGGGAGGAAAGAGAGACAGAGAAACAGGGTAAAACAATGAGGGTCTAACATCACCAATATTTTATTCACAGAATAAGCCTTGAATAAAAATATTGCATTCTGATCTAAGGTTTTTGAACTTTGCAAATTGAATGACAAGAGATATGGGGTGTTACACATGGAACAACAGTCAACAAGACAAATGACCAGGAAGAGGAATGCAGAACTTCATGTGATCAAAGACAGATGTAATTATAGTTTACGCTCAACATATGCTTTCACTGTATTAAGACCAGCATGAACATTTAACAAAATATCTTTTGTGTTTCACAGTAGGGAAAAGTTTGGAAGAACATGAGTGAATGATTACAAAACCATCACTTTGGCATGAACCAACCATTAAAACCATCGCCTTGACAATTTCACAGACCGTTTAAAAAAGCTATGCATGAAAAACTTATATATTCATGTGATTGACATTAAACTGAGTGCAAACTGTGTTATCCAATCTCTGTTGTGGGAGGTACAAAGAGACTGGAGGTTTAAAGGGCGTAAAATACAGTTGGCGGATGTGCATTTACAGTGGAAAGCAGATCAGGTGGCAGATACGTGATTAGTACAGACTGTTATTGCTGCACAGTAACGTTAGAAACCTCACAATTACACTGTCCTGTTATAGTTCAAAAGAACCCAACACACACACAGAAACACAAAGGAGATGCTTTCTAAAAAGTGAGGCCTGCATTTTTTTAAACTTCCCCTTTAAAAGGCTTTCAGATGATTCAGAGAGCAAGAAGACTGAGATAAAGCCCACAGCTCAGAGAATATGGAGTCACACTTTTATTCGCTGTGGTTTCACTTTTAAACCTCTGAAGAACCTCTAAACATCTTCCCACGCATTTACACATACACATATTTAGATAAACATGCCGCTCGGTCCCAGCCACACATGTAAAGCACACACACATAGCAAAGTGAGCATTTGTGCACCCAACCAGTCCAACAACAACATTGGCTTTACCAATTGCATGACTTAGGTGGGACTGTTAGTGTATTGATCAATGGCAGACAAGGGGATTTCTATGAGAAACCAGTTATTAATAGTAATAGATAGTAACAGTTTTTGCAATTTTGTTTATTTTTTTGTGCCACTAGAGGGACAAAAAAAAACATTTCAGATTTAAACATCAAATATTCATTATAAAAAATGATTATATTGATTATCACAGGAAAATATGGCAACACAAAACTGAGGGAACAGTAGGAATAAATACTTGCCAGAATCTGAGGGTCTCCAATCTACAGACAAAAAAGGGAAAAGAGGAAAGGGTGAGAGACATGGAGAGAAAAAAAGAGACACAGAATGAAAGAGTTTTAGGGAGGGAAAGAACATGATGGATTTTACAATATTTTATTCAACCCCAGAAGCTTTGAATAAGAATATTGTACAGAAACTGTTAAGGTTTTCCTGAGGGGAGGGGCATTTTAGATGTACTTTCTTTCCTGAAAGCCACATGAGAGGAAAACAGGGTAAACACAGGCGCAGAGGTGCGTCTAAGGAAAAAAAGGCGTAATATACACAAGCAGAGACACTTTTGCCATTTAGGGGGATGTCGGCACCATCTGGTGAACGCTCCTGAGGACAGACCACAACTGAGGAACCTTGCTTTTACATCTCTGGAGAAGGTGAGGGTGTCAAAAGGAGACGTGGAATGGACCTGAGGGTGTGGAGTTAAAGTAAAGTGGCTGGCTGGATAAAAAACAGCAGTTTGAGCTGAGGCGTCTCTTTGCTGAGGTTCCTCTGAGCTTGATAAAGTTTGTAAGAAAGCAAAGGTTCGGTGGGTACCTACATTTTGCTTGAGTGATCGTGTCTGCTATCGTGGCCTTGATGTAGTGGAGACTGTACTCGGGCAGAACTAAGGCAAGACTACAGAGAAGATAAGAAAGATAAGTGAGATTGGAAAGCATAAGACGTTCTGACTTTCTATATATAAACGTAAATATAAAATTTTAAAACTTTGAAATTATTTTAAAGCTTACCATAGCTACAAAAAATTATGAAAACTTCAGTTTGTGTTGTATGTACAGAAATGTACATAAATGTGTCCAATAAAATAAAAACATCCTTTCCCATTAAATGGGCATAAACAAAAAATGGTTTTAATGAAGTGAAGTGACGTGTTTGTCAGTTACGGTTGCCCATAACATTTAACATTTAATGCATTTAACCCATCCATCGTGAGGAGTGAACACGCACTACAAGTCGTGAACACGCACTACAAGTCGTGAACACGCACTACAAGTCGTGAACACGCACTACAAGTCGTGAACACGCACTACAAGTCGTGAACACACACACACCCGGAGAAGTGGGCAGCTATCCCTGCAGCGCCCGGGGAGCAATCAGGGGTTAGGTGCCTTGCTCAAGGGCTCTTCAGTTGCTACCTGCCGGCGCTGGAATCGAACCAGCAACCTACTGATTACAAGCCCGACTCCTTAACCAGTAGACAACAACTGCCCCATATTTTTATAAACTGGCTTTAAATTAAATGCAACCAGCCCATCAGGTTGTCTCACCCCAACTTCCTGTTTCAACAGCAAAAATGTCAGCACAGAAAATGAAGTGTTTAAAGTGTATTTCATAAGTGCAGCTACTGAGAGTGACCCTATATTAGGGGTGAATGTATTTTTGTTGGATGTGGTAATAGCTATGGATGAGAGCTACTACAGTAGTTTATATTTATAAATCAGAAGAGAGGAATTTCTGTTTGGGTTTTCCCTTTATTTCTGTCAGGGCTTAAGTCCATTATTTAGACTAGCATTTATTTCATTACTCCTCACTATGTCCTTATGCTGTTCCTTGCTTTGATTTGACTTTGATTATTAACTGACATACACTACAATGCAATTAAAAATATGATATATGAATCTGATGAAAATTGTCTGTGCTGTTTTACCTGTAATCTGTATCATGGACTGGACCCCAAGTGTAGGTTCTGATGCCTCTGTCTATGTAACGCTGAAAATAAAATCAAATTAAATGAGAAGCTGAAAAATGCAGTTCTTTATTTAACTGTTGGGTCATGTTCCAAAATAAGTCATTCATGTTGCCCCATAAATGCGACTTATTTTGGTTTAGCGCCCATAACCACAACATTCGAGATTTGGAAATAATGAATAAATAAATTGAGTATCTTAGAGCCATTATTGTTCATTACACAAAACTAAACAAAAACTGTGTTGTTATTTGAAGTCCACCGTAAAACCTGAGTCTGGAGGCAAAACCAATTAAGAAGTTCTGCTGGTTGAATAATTTCCTACCTCATCTTGTGACTTCAGAAGCGTGCGGAACGTCTGATTCCCCTTGTGACCGTCTATCATGTTACTTCTGATCTGCAGAATAATCAGACAGACAGATGTGTTACATTAATGCGTTACAGCAGTTAAACAGCTTTAAAACACCATTACAATTTTAACTGATTTGTCAAGGAATCAAGATGCAGATATAAATGTCATTGAAACATCACCAATAATGAGACGCTGACACATATATGAACTCTTTCATAAAGATTTTTTAAAGATCTTAACGTGTACAAAAAGCGATAACACTTATTCACTAGCATAATCTAATATCTATTATATAAGACTCTCAAGTGAGGAAATGAGCAATTTGGGTTTTGCAGTTCCCTGCTGAGTGTTTCTGCATGTTAGAAGCAAATTAGATTTTTATCTTGAACATATTGTTATGAAATTACACAAGAGTGAAACTCAAATATCTCTGTGTTTGTTAAAACTTTCACAATCAATTTGTTTTGACGATAACAGCTGTAAACAAGACACAAGATATGTTATTATCTCATCTCAGATTACGGCAGCAGAAAATTTGAACCTAATCACTTCCATCTCTTTAAAAAAAAGCTAGAAACAGTGCAGCAGAATACATTTAATACATTTTTACATTTTACATATTATTATTTAATTTACATTTTATAACTTTTTTGAAAATTGAAATGTATAAGTATTAAAATTGAGAAAACACACAATTCCACGGCAGCTTTAACTTTAACCCTCCTATTATCTTTGGGGTCAATTTGACCCCATTCATTGTTTAATGTCTTTAAATTCTTGGTTGGCATCATTTTTTGACTTGCTATTTAATGGCTCTTTAGGTAGTAAACAAATAAAAAAATTACTTGACACACAAACTTGGGTAAAAATCATATTCTGGAGGTTTAAATTGCTGGGGTCTTTAAATTGAAGGTAAATTGAGGATAATAGGAGGGTTAAAGGGATATTTCACCAAAAAATGAAGTTCTTCCATCATTTACCCTCATGTTATTCCAGTATGACTTTTTTGCTTCTGTACTTTGAATTATATTGGTAACCAGATAACAGTGGTGCCCCTTGACATCCATTGTATGGACAAAAAACAATGAGACATTTTCTTTTGGACAAATTATATAGGTCTGGAATGACATGAGGGTGCGTAAAATATTTTAACAGAATGAATGTTGAAGTGAACTATCACTGGCAACACCAAGGTCATGGGTTCAAATCCCATGCATTTATGCTTTTGGTGGCAGATGCTTTAATTTAAAGCAATAAAAAGAATACATTTTACTGTTTGCGTTAAATTGGAAATCATACATGTGATCCTATTTTTAATTTTTAGGTAGGGGGCAGCATATATAAAACATATAGCTTACATGTAAAAGCAACTATAAACAAAGACTTCAAACTTAAATTTAAGTTGATTTGAATTTGTACTCACATATATTTTCTCTTCATCCTCTAGTTCTGCATCTAGGAAGTCAAGTGTCACAGGTTCCTGAGACTTCAGGTCCTGAAAAATACCAGCAAACTTACAAGGTACCAGTACAGTAAAACAATACAGCACACAATGTTTTTGTATAAAAATATTTACTTGTGAGTCACCTCTTCCATGAAAAGGTGTTCCAGTGAGAAACTGTTTTTTTAATTCCTCTACACAGTATCAACTAAACTCATTGACCACAGACAAAACATTTATCAATCAATTCTCTCTTTGCAGTTTTGGCTTTAAACTAAACGAACTATTTTGTTTTGATTGCCCAAATGAGTATTATTATAAAGGACAGATGGCTTGGGTGTGTCTGTGTTATATAACCATAACCTGTAATGAAACCACAGGAGGGAAAGAGAGAGGCAGAAATCACAGGAGTACCTTTGGCTGAAGATTAGGATGGAGAAGCACATAGCCATTGGGATCAATGGCAAAGTAATATCCGTTCGGACCAAGCTGTATAGAACAAGAGACATGAGTGGTGAGTGAAGATTTTACCTATAGATAATTTATACTTTTGTAGCATTTGACACTCAGAACTAAGCTCCTTTTTGCTACTGTACTTTTAAGACTGCTATGTGTAAATGAACTTCATTATGATTGGGTAACCCTGAGAAGAGGAGCCTTGTTCCTGAAGGTCCAGTGACTTCTCCAAGCCTATTAAAATTCACATGCCTATAGTATTTGAGTATTTTTATTTAGCTGGTTCAGGTGTGTTAGATTAGAGTGGGAGTTAAACTCTTGCTTGTGAAATAAGTAAATTCAAAATTTTTAACCCCCACCAGCTTGCTGTACCTGTAGTACTACGTAAATGTGTTATGAAATGCTATTTCAATTGTAGATTTTTCAGTAGATAACTGAACTGACTGAATATATCAATAAATCAAATTTAACAATGTATAATGTAAATGTTCTCAGTGGATTAAGTGAGAGGGGCTACAGGTTAAAAGTGAAAGTGACATGTTGTGGTTACCAATAACCAAAATCTGACCTCTGCATTTAACCCATCCTTAGAGAGGAGTGAACACACACATATCAAGAGCAGTGGGCAGCTTTTACTGCACCCGGGCAGCAATTGAGGGTTGGGTGACTTGCTCAAGGCACTTCAGTTACTACCTTCTGGCGCTGGAATTGAACCAGCATTCTACTGATTACAAGCCAGACTCACTAACCATTAGGCCACAACTGCCACAACTGGTTGGGGCACTACTCTACACAACTGGTTGTAGAGTAAACATTAGCGGTTAAACAGTACACATTTCCAAAGTACTGAAAAGTTATAATAATGTCTTAAACATTTTAAAATTTGTTTGCCATTAAAACCAATAAGAAAGATACGTTCTGACAAACACAAAGAAGGCAACAGCATCGCTACAGAGTAATAACATGACCCAGCTGTAGGTCAGTGCAACAGTTTGCAAATGTTGCAAACCTGCAGTCATAAATTAAACAGTACAGATCACGCTCACACACTCTCTCAAACTTACAGTGAATCGTGGAGTTAGTCTCTTGATGTCTTCCAGAGACACGTCTATGGCCATCACGCCCAGAATCAACTGGTTCTGGTCCTTCAATAGATAACAAGATCCAAAGTTATCAATACAAGTTACTGGATAAAGATTTTGTTGCACGTGGATTTCACAAGACAAATAATTTTCCTAAAATGCTCTCAGACTCTCAAACAATATGAAAACAGCTGATTCTGAATTCACATTTATCCTCTTGGGCAATTGCTGTTATCCAAAGTAGATTTTTTAGAGTATTTAAGCTATATGCTCAGTGACTAGAAACAATTCCCAGGAATTGAACCTATGACCTTGTCCATTACATTTGGCAGACGTTTTTATCCAAAACCACTTAGTGCATGTAATCGCCAAGTGCATTCGTGTTATTCATTTTTTATCAGTGTGTGACTGCGATTCAAACCCACAACTTTTGCTCTACTATTGCATCGCCCTACCACTCTCCCTGCACCTTCCAATAAAGCCTGGCATCATAAATGAGGCGTTACCTTATTTTTGTCTCGACTGTTCTTGGTGCTGGTTTTATTAAACACTGGCAGTGTTCCTGTTATCACAAGGCCCAACTCCTGCAACACACACAACATTAAAACAAAGCACTACAAAGATCCATCTACCATGTTCTGCAGCAACAATTTACATTTTTTGTCACGTTTTTTTGTGTCAATTTGATAGCAACATGTATGAAGTTGTCAGCAAATGAGCCAAGCCAGACGTTTAGGCTTGGGCTGCCCACACATAAGAACCATTGCACTACATATACAAAATACTGTTCCAACATAACATGGCACGAACCAGAGCATCTAAATACACATTGGTCCATTGAACATTCTTCGCTTTTTTGTCCGCTTTCACCATTGGCCTGCCCAACACATCAAGATACTCCTGCAGATAAAGGCGGGAAGGTTTTGCCCATATCCAATATGATGTTAAATGAAAACACACTTTTGAGTGGGATGTGCTGCTGTGATGCTGTACCTGTGTGTTGATCCTGATGGCTCCTATGGATGGGATCTCATAATAATAACCTGAAAGAAGCCATACAATCGCATTACTTTAACCTAACAGAACAACATTATATCATGTTATTGCTCTACTTCAGTGTTTACCTTTGTTTGAGCAGGCCATCCACTGAATTGGTGTCTTATCATAGTTATGCTGGCCTACAGAAAATGTGAATATCCGAACCTGACAGAAGAGAGAAAAATACTTCACCATAGAAGAGATTTGGAGAGGAGTGGCATTTACCCCCAGGTTCATGGCTTTGTTTAAAACTTAAACATTTACAGCAGCTCATAAGAAATGTAAAATTCATTGAAACAGCAAAGCCCTTTGTCAGCCATATAAAAATGACAATCCAACTTCTCATTTCCTTACATGTACTGTACAAACCCATCTACCTGCAACCATTTAGGTGTGAGGGCTGTTTAGTTATTGCCCTGCATTTAAAGGTAGGATAGGCAATTTCAGAGAGGCTAAACAGACTTTTTACTGTAGTAAATTACGGTAGAACACTG
This sequence comes from Yasuhikotakia modesta, assembly GCA_036877545.1. Lineage (NCBI taxonomy): Eukaryota > Metazoa > Chordata > Actinopteri > Cypriniformes > Botiidae > Yasuhikotakia > Yasuhikotakia modesta. The sequence continues at coordinate 11,274 of JBAJNP010006243.1, read as the reverse complement.
ATCTTTTATGTACTTTCTGATTTTTACTCATTTACTCAAAAAATTCAATAAATAATTAATTAACAGAATGTATATGAACTTAATAACTGGGTCACTCTAATAAATGGTTTAAATATCATACAAATTTCACTACCGTACATTAGTTTGAAAATATCAGGTAAATAGAGCAGGTGTGTGGCTCTCACCTTTCCATCTTTGTTGTACTCCTCAAAAAACTCCTTTGCTTTTTCCTCTCCTCCATCAGTGAACAGCATTATAATTTTGTTGCAGTTTGCCCTCGACACATTCATCTAGGAAATAAAGTCATTTTGTAACTTGTAAGGACTGTAATTACCATTGTAACCTAATGTAAGGAATAAAATAAAATTAACGGGGTTTTATTTTTAATCAATAAAAAACTTTAATATCCACTTTTGTTGCTACTAACAGAAAAATATCTGTACACATACAAAGTTTGTAAATTTGTTTTATGGGGTGTCTTAATCATCAGACACCACAAGGTGGCGCAATTTACTACATCGTGGCTTCTCATGTATGTGACACGGTTGTAAATATCCATTGAAACTAAAAATTTTAATCTGTCAATAGTTTTTATCATCTTTTCATGACAATATTTAAATATTAAATGAAATATGGATGGATTAATTTTGTTAAACTTACTTTAAAGTTAAGTAAATAATGTATTTGTAAATTATCATATTTATCTGTGGTAAAAAAAAAAAACTTAATTTCTCAACAATGTTTCTTATGCACTTATTTTAGCTACATAATGTAATAATATATTGAGAGTACATTATCTGAGTATAGCTGGTCAAAAGCCGCCTTGAAGCCCACTTTATAGTCGGTGGTGCCGTTTGCTATGATCTTATTTACTGCCTCCTTCAAAATCTTCTTATTACGGACGTTAGCTTGAACCAGATATTCAAAGCAGGCGACTGACTTGGCCGTACTGTTGAACTGAAACCATACAGTGGTTATTAAGTTTATCAGTAAAAATACATGAACAAAATTGTCACACAAATGCAAACACATACATCACACATGTTGGGTTTCCATGTTTTATGGGGCTTTTAAACAGACATAATGACTGTTTTACTGTACAAACTGTATTTTCTGTCCTCACTACCACAACACTCATAGAAAAACTTACAAGACTAACTAAACAAACAATTTAGGATGATTTATAAGCTGTTTTCCTCAAGGGGACCAAAAAGTCCCCACAAGCTCCAAAAGGACCTTATAAAGACACCATTTTGATTCAAGTCTTTATTACATTCTTTTAAGTCTCATGGCTCAGTGCCAGCAATACACTTAGAGCACTGTTGCTAATTTCATTACTTCAGACTAACGTCACACAGCTGTGGCCAAGACATGAAATACAGCCATAAATGTATTAAAGGAATAAAAAACAAAGTTAATTGAAACACATGCAAAATTCAACTCATTTGCTTTAAACCCTGATGAAGATTGTGATTTATTTCTGTCAATAGTTTCACAAACAAAGCTAAATAAATGATTGCTTTTCATAAATGAATTGCACAGTCTCAAGAGCAGGGGATGATGGGAAACATCAATAATCCTTTGGCCTTCCATCTCGGTGGTGCCAAATCAAAACCAAGCAAAAGCACAACCGGAAACAACACTTGAAAGCCCAGAAACATTGGTGTCTTTCAATTTTAAATTACTACTAAAAATCCAAATTTTAGGTTAACTGTTTAAAGACAATTTTTCCTCCAGCAACAACACCATAGTATTGCTTGTACCAAGACATACATGTGGTAGGCCTTACTGAGAAATCACATTTTTTACACTCACAGAGACAATGTTGACGTAATCGTCATCGGCGAGTGTTTCCAACATCTCACTAACAGAAGTACGAATAAGCTTTAACGTCAGTCCCGATATACTTCCACTCCTAAAGAGACAAACATATATGTATAAAATATTATAAGCTTACATGGTTTAACTTTACTTAAAGTAAAGTTAAAGAATATATGGGAGATTTTTATTTGGTTAAAAAAATAAGTTAGATAACAGACACTACAGTTAGAAAATGTTGGCAGATTTCATAAAGGCAATCAAAACAAAAGCATCTAAACAAAACATAAACATGTGGTGCTAAGATACTAGATAAAGCTCTAAATGGGTGCAAGCTGTTTTTTGTTTTTTTGTCATTAAGCTAAACTGCATTGATTTGTTTTAAGCCACAGAAATGGGCTCAATGCCTAGACAAAACCATCATTATTATGGCCAAGCAATATGCAGAATTAATGCTACAATATCTAACACAAAAAAAAAACTAATTACACAAATGTGCCACTTTGGTATAACTAAAACATATATTCAATTAAAAAGTAATATAACAAATTAAAATATATTAAATTGGCATTTTATTTAAATTGGTTTAATTAATTATATAGTGCATGTTCATAGTGCATGTTCATCATTTTGTTACAAGCACCAATATAATGGGTTTTATGTTAAACACGACTATAATGTTGCATCATGTTGCCTCATTTTGAATTTAATAATAAAATATTGTCAAATGACAAAATGTGACAGTCTGTTTAAAGTGCAACGTGGAAAAAAACACTTTGCTTGTTCTGTTTTTAATATCTGATAAGTCTTTTTGCTTGCCCTTGTAAAAAAATATCCACCGTTTAATATCCATAAACAGCTTAATTTGAAAAACATTCAGATATTTAGAAGTCTGCCAAAGATCCCAATCTGCTCCAAGAGAAAAAAGCCAAAATCAATTTTTATTGCTCTCACCTCTCTTTGGTTCAGCGCCACATTGTGTCAGTTTATAATCAGTGTCTGTCTCTCTCTCTCACTCTAACTCTGATAAATGGCTCTAATGCAGAACTAACATGAGCTCTTTAAGTGGAAAGTGTGGAACCTGCCACACACAATAAAAATTACATTCTGCTGATCAACTAATTCAAACTCAAGTAACAAACAAAGAAATGCAGTAAACATGAGAAAGATTTTTGTACAATATTGTATTTACACAGTATGTTAAATGGGTTTGTGTGACCCTAGAATTAGCAAAAATTTTACAAAAACTTTCCTCAACATACTCATATTGAATGTGTGTAGACACACACACTTATGTTTACACATTTAGGTTTTTGCATTTTACATTTTCAGAATAGTATTGCTTAGTAAAATAATAATCAATTTGTCCGCATAAGGATAAAAAGACAACACATATAGTCTAAAATGTACCTTTTACCTGGTATTTTTACCTTTTTAACTTTTCCAAAACACATTTCTGCTATGTGCAGAGGTTGTGTTAGTCTGTTGAAATTAACGTTATTGAAAAACAACAGAAGTTTATGGTATGCTCTAACTTAGACAGCTAAACAGTAATGTGTAAACTGTATAACTCACGCATCAACCAGGATCAGCATATCTTTGGGTGAGGCTGCACCCTGAATATACCTGCAGACACACACATACACAGGCAGCAGACTCAGGTGGATTATCAGTCACCTAAAATAACAAGCTTAAAGAGCAAACATGGATAAATTGTGCTTGTGATCTCTCTCTCTCACACACAAACACACATATATTTTCTCACCAGGGCCTCCTGCGAACATCATACAGGTCAATCTTGTTTGGTGTTTTCCTCGTCTCAACCCAAGGGGAAGCTAGAGCAGATGGAATTATGGGATACTTGGTTTAACATGAAAATTACAGTAGAGCTTCTCTCTTTTCAGAAACACTTAATGAAAATGAAATCTGTTCTTTGTAAAAATTTGTAAACAATTCTTGGTTCAAAATGATACATAGTCCTGTGCTCAACGCAATTACTCAGTATTTGTAATGTGCGTGAATGTGTTTGTTTGTACCCTGACTGAATAAGCAATTTCAAATTCAGTCAAACAGAGTTTGATATGAAGGGTTATATTGACAAAGAGCTCATTTTTGACCCTAATGATCCTAATCTGTGTTCATCACCTCATTTTATTGAAATTATAAATAAAGTGAATCATTTCTAAATCTTATCAAAAGTACATACACAAAAAGTGACTTCATGAGTCATAATGTAATAATTCAATATATATTTTTTGTTTATATAATAATATATTGTGGGATTGAAACCTCTTTTTAAACCAGATTCCTCAATCAGTGCAATGCTGTACCTGGGAAGTATCGGGCCAGGCCTGTTGCACTGCCAAAGACCTGCCAGAGGAGAGAATGGTCATCTTCTTTGTTTTTCCTAAAGACCTCATCCAGACCTGCGGTCCAGTTCAGCTCATTAAGGATTATGGTGGCTAATATAAACGCATACACAAACAAAATCAATTAAATCTTTGATATTCTTATTTCTCCATGTATTTGTGTAAATGTGCACCTTTGCAGATGATGGCAGCGTGGTTATTAAGCGTTTGCTTTTTCATTTAACACTACTCAGAGTGTTTAGAAAGCATTGTTCTCCAAACAATAGAGATATATAAAGATACATGTTAAAAGTATGATGTGGAAGGGAAAGTAACAAGTTTAGGGGCAGTTGAGGCCTACTGGTTATAGAGTTGGGCTTGTAATCAGTAGGTTGCTGGTTCGATTCCAGTGTCGGCAGGTAGCAACAAAAGAGCAAGGCACCTGAGCAAGGCACCTAAGCCCCAACTGTTCCCCTGGCGCTGTTGGAGAAATGGGAGCGTATTAACCTGAGCTACTGTGAAAAAGTGACGCTACATCTGGTAAGTGACAGTGATGCTTAAATTGCATTATAATGAACATAAAACATCATAACACATCAGTGTGTAGGCCAGACCCTATCAATCACTGTCCAGGTGATTACATCAGCAAACTAACTAATGCCTTGCCTTCCCCTTCTGTAAGCACATTTATCTGTCGTTTATGAACTTGACCCAGGAGATCCTCTTGTCTCCCAGACAATAAGGAAACAGCAGCCATGGGCCTGAAATGAACACAGACTGCAGTAAAAATTACTTGTTGTCATGTTGTGATTGGGTAGGGCATGTTCAAAGAGCTGTAAGTCAAGCAGAGGATCAGAGGTGTTAGTAACCACGGCAGAGTGTTTCTAATAAATTGTAAGATCAGTGCAGGAATCGTAAAACCTTTAAATCATCCCATTAGACAATATCCCTCCTCCACACACACACACACATCAGGCATACATCCTACCCAATAACTTAGGAGACCCGGTCCCGTGTATCTATAAAAAGCCAGCCCATTAAGGAACAATAATACACGGCCCCTGAAGTGTATTACTGAATGAGACTGTAAGGAGTAGCTGATAACAAGCAACAGTGTGTGTGGGTGTGATTATATATGGTTTGACAACCCCTTACCGTTGTTCATCCATCACACTGCCAGTCTGCAGTGTAAGACACTATCCAAATCCTTATTAGTCAATACACACACACAAACACACACAGTTTACAGGCTCTCTAAGGTAATGATTTTTATACCAAGCCTATCTAATTTAACTTTCAATCCTCTTCCCCTAACCACAATCCTAAATCCTAACCGGAAAACAATATGCACTAAAAAAGTTTGTATAGAGTTTGTATAAGTTATTTGGTTTATGAAGACACAAAAAATGACCCCACACACAATGTTTACCTTTATACATGTCATTGTATACATATACCCTTGTAAACCATATATACTAGCACATACACACACACACACACACACACACACACACACACGCGTGTTGTAATACACGCAAGCATGTTGTAATATATTAGTGCAGACATCTCATGGACTTTTAGTGTTTTTGTACATGGTGAAATATGTCTTCTGTCTCCTAACCCTCAAACAAAACTATTGCCTTTATAGCTTAATTCGATGATTTCTAAAAAATCATGCCAGAGAAACAGGCTGAGGCTGTGAGAAAGAATATTTGTTGACTACAGCCAAACTTTTAGTGGTTTAAATGAATGAGGCCAATTACTTAGCAGAATGATAGAGAAAAAACTATGAGCTATGAGCACAGCAAGGACGCGTGACTGACACAGTGACACACACACACACACGTAAGCTCACTCTATTTCTCTCATAAAAAACAGTCTGAGTGTATCTGTGTTCATCTTAAGATCGGTTTGACATCAGACACACTGGGTTGAGGGAAAATGCACAGATTCATGTTTTAATAAGGCACAGAGACTAACACACACACATATTAATACATGAACTAGGCATTGGAATCAGCAAAGAACTGGCCTGATATAATGCTGTATGTTATTAATATCTCTGTGATGATTTCAATCAAATTATTATTAAAAAGCTGGAATACATTAGAAACTAGTTTTCACTTGTTTTGTATTTATCTGCAATAGACTTTGGTATTTTTTGTTCATTTCTGTGTTTGGAATTTGCTAACATAAAAGTAGCAATAATATTACAATACTCTGAAACATACAGTTTTTTCCAATCACAAGCAAACACACAAACACAGAGGCAGACAGAAAATGTCAGAGACAGAGTATTACCCAAAAATTTACCAAGTGGCATTCCAGACTGTCTCTTTGGGCTTTGAATTGGGCAGAGCAAATGCATTATGGGCAACCAATGTTTCCAGATCAAGTGAAAATCTAGCCAAAAGCAAAATGTACAAGACAGTTATTTGAAATGAGTAAAGGTATATGAAGAGACACAGAGAGATGAGTCATGTGATGACTGTGGCTGTTTAGAGCAGAAATATTGTTTTCTGCTCTAAACAGAGCAGAAACAACTCATTTTTGGCCAAACAACTCATTTTTGGCCAAATGCTAGACCACAGGCATCTTGTCACTGAAACGATAAGCTTCCTGCTAATACAGAGGAACAAATATAATATAGCTTAAGTCAGGAGCAAGATGTATTTAGAACCTCTTGCAACTTCACCAAAAGCAAAGTGCTATGCACAGCAAAAACTCAAAGTCAAATCAGATTTGACCACACCATATTTGTTGTGTATAATATACACACTTTTGAACACATATTGGTCCAATTTCCATCTCAATGAGATTTCACTGAGGGTGGTGCTATGCAATGGCATGCAATTAAATGTCAAATCAATCGTATCAATTAACCGGTCATTTATCTGTTTTAGCATGTTACTATTAATATTTCAGTAGAATGTTTTCTATGCACGAAATGCTAAGGTGAGCTGCGAATGCATAATAAAGTGTGAAGCAAAGCACATTTCATGGAAAATCATATCCCATAATGCATTGCACTTGGTTTGACCCTCCACACTATTTTAAAACATTCACACACCCGTGAAAACATCTTATCTTCGTCTCTCTCACTTTCTGTCTTTGCAAAACTCCTCTTTCTTAACCCTATTTGTCCTCACACCATTCACATCTCCTTCTGCCTCTTAAAGTCTCTCCGGATACATTTTCTTTTATTCTCACCTCACCACCCTGCCTCTGCTTACCATATATGTTCTTCCTTTTGAATTGTCTTTATTCTTGAAGTTATTCCCTGTAACATCCTTTTGATGTGTGGCTTTACGTCAAAGAAACACATTCATAAAAGATCACAGGTGTCTCATCTGAGATCACATCTGTGTTTGTGAGGTTTCACATTCACTCAAATAAACAAACAAATAAAGCCATATGACACAGACACATTTGGAAACATTTACTCAGATAGATTGCACAGGTCCTTTTAGAAGTGACAAATGCCAACTGATGCTCACCGATAATGGAAAGTAACTAACTAAAATTATTGATTATTAAGTACTATCTTGACTAACCCTAACCCTATTCAGTAGCAGGACATTAACTCAGCTGTAGTACAAGTACAAGTACTACAGAAGTGTAGAAGTTTAGCTGTCATGAAAAGATTGTGAACTGATTTTGTAAACCAATATTCTTAAACAGATATGTATGAACCAATTAATGTGCAGGAAGTTGTCGCCTGTGTGTGTACTCACAACCCTCATAGATGTCGGTGGGGATGTGCACAGCTGTTGTGTTGTACGAAACTGGCCGTTTGAAAGCAGGATCTTCTTTGAACTCTAGTCTGATCCGGTTCTGAGAGGGGGGTGTTGCTGTGTCATTAATGTCAAACTGGGAATGTAAAAACATGCAAAAACAACAAAAACAAAAAACTCTCTATTTAGGTTGGATATGCAAGTCTTCCAGTATATCTAAAATGTAAATAAATGAACTGCATGAATAATTGATTAATAAACTTGAGTGTATAATATTTGCATTACCTTGTCCTTGGCATTATAGTAAATGGTTTCTTCCATCTGTTTGACAAAGAGTTGTTAAAGCAGAGTTTAGTGTTTTTTAACCAGAATGTTTTAAACAGTTCAAAATGAAATTTGTAGTTTAATTTGAAAAATGTAGGCTTACAGGCAATTTAAATTTGTGTATTTCTACACAGACAAAGGTCTGTAACTCTATGCAGTCAGAATATATTGTTTATTTTTTGCACTTAGCAGTGTAGAAGATTATTGCTTTAGGGTGCGCCTGTATGTATCCCCTTAGTTGTTTCCCTCGAATTGTGAGGGCGCTGTCAGGACTACCAAGAGTGGGGCGTTAACAAGCTAGGGAGACACAAGTAGATAATCTCCACCTGTTAAGTTATTAGTTATGTAGAAGACACGGTTTAGACTGTAGTACACTTCAAAAACAGGATACACACAGAAGGCTAACTGGCTAAGAATAATTGGTATGTGATAATCTGGTTTTAGTGCTGTGTGCAACTAGCACAAAGCATTTTAGATCATGCAGGCTGGATATGGTTGAATAACACACTTCTAAAGCATATCCTTAACTGTACCAGGCAAACAGAGACGTGCCTTTAATAATAAACCAAATTCGCAGAAAGTATTATAGAGCATTTAAATTTGGTTGTGTGGTAATCTGGAAAATAGAAATTCAGTTTAAAGCATTTTAGTACATTTTAGTACACATGTAAAACAACATGCTTAAGCACAACATTCACTGGATGTTGGCTGACAAATCTATAACAGACAACCAGATTTCACACATCTGTTCCTCTGCAAATTAGAATTGATATTTTAGTCTGTGGGAATTTAAAGTGTGTCAATATGATGGATGCGAGGTGTGAGAGATCAGGATACTCAGGTTTTCCAATTGAATGGACATTTACAATCTAATCGTCATTTAATTGAGATGGTGTGTGTTTGTGTCTCAGGTACCCAGTGTGGATCAATCTGTTGTCATCCAATAGTAGTTAATCAAGAACCGAATAAAAAGCAATCTTAAGTAACAGTCTTATGTTTATATTGTGTGTAGGTTTCTATGCGTTTAGGATAAGTATGTGCAAGAAATTACATCAAGATCGTCCTTCCATTGGTGCTCCTTCTGAAGGGTCTCAGCAGCTGTGGCCAATGCCTGCAATACAAGAGAGATTATGCCACAAAAATAAACACATGCATTTTAAATAAATAACACCTTCAGTCAGTAATGGAAATCAAATTGTATCGGCCTTGTTAATTTGGTGAATGTAACCCTGGCTTACCTCAGGTTAACTCCAAATTATTTTAAACTGTTGATTAACAAGACGCTTGTTAGTTACCTGAAAAATACATTCACCGTCGCTCAACACCAATATAACAAGCTCATTTCACCTTTCAGTAAATAATAAATTTTAATTGTCAAATAAAACCTCTGCTCTTGTTTTAACAAGTCCCAGATATAGTTTTAGTAAGTCTGTTTTTTTACATCAAACTGAATGAGAGTATAAATTAAAACAAAATGACCTACAGTCAGCCTTTACTCTAAATTCTCTGCCTATCCGAAAAGCCTCTGTGATGATACGCTAAATTGCTAGCTGAGGTCGAACCCCTGTCTTCTCAACTGATTAAGTTAATAACAGTATACTGGCATCATTTAATATAATCCATTCTAGAACTGCACTGTATGCCTAATTTCCCATGGGGACTTTCACATATCATGTCTAAACTTTCTTCTTTGTGCGTTTTCACTGCCTTTGAAAAAGTATGTGAAGATTAGGGCTTGGGGGTGTCAAATCAAGCTTGATAACCAGGGGATTGAAAGCAAATAAAAAAAATTCTCATTTGATGCTTGGCAACAAAGTTTGAGGTGAGACTTTGAGAAGAAAATTAATTTAGGATTCATTTCTCATTTCTCTGCAATTTGTAATGAAATCTGAAATGTGAAATATCTGAACATAAAGTAAAAAAATAAAGATCAATTTATATTCGGCAGGGGTGCTTAGATGTGTGATGTATTGTATAATTTTGTGCCATCCTAATAAATTGTGGACAATATTTGTCACAATAGCAAAGAGATTACAATGCTCTGGTAAACTTTACTGCTATTTTTTTAACTGAACTGAACTAAATATGTTGTACAGAAAACATGGCCAATTCCAATTTGCTTCCACTATTATATTTTGAAGGTCAAAGCTTAAAGAAAATATGACTGGCAACTATGACCTCACTTTAAAGTTCATATGATTTAATATTCATCTTGAAACGCAATCACTTTGACTATCTCTGCTCCAAGCATGAATGATATAAGAACATAATTAAAGCTATTAAAGTCATCAAAAGCCAACATAAACACTTATTACATAATCCTAAGAGTGCCTTGATGGCTTTTTTGCATTGTAGAGACACAATATAGTAGATCTTTGCCCTTGTGGGTAGATATTACCATTGACCCCTCAAGGATTTACAAAGTTACTGTGAGACCACAGTATCCCCATTACAATAAGCTCTCATAACTTACTCATAGCTCCAGGGGAAATGAATGAGCAAGTAACACATGGCTAGATGATAAAACCGTCTCCCACTTCAGACATCCCATAATAATCCATTGACCCAATCCACTCTGCCGCTGCCATAACAACAGTGATGTGGTCCCATTAGAAAAGGCCAGAATGTGCGTTAGCAGAGCACTCAAAGAGGATTATCAGTTGTTCTCAAATGATGTGTCTAAATCAGTTATTAGCGTCCAAATATTCTGTCTCATGTCACCTCCTGGGATGCCTTCAGAAGTAACAATAATAAGCAATAACGGTAAATAAACTTTGTTCACAACAATCAAATCCTCATTTTAAATTTGGTGTTTAAAACCTTTTTAAACTTACTCCAGCCAATTAAGTTAAGTTGCTTAAGTGATCTTTTGTGTACTTATTTTCACACAAATAGAGAAAAGGCCAGGGCACATACAAGGAAGGGGGTATGTGGAAGACCTTAACTTGTATATTACTCTTATATATTTCTCTAAATGTACACTAATGTCTTCTGATATAGGTAACAGCATGTAATAAAATGTATAGCAACACCTTGCCCCACAACACACA
>JBAJNP010006242.1:0-26150 GCA_036877545.1 Yasuhikotakia modesta | reverse complement strand
CACAACTGAAGTAGTTCAAGCCTTTTTATTGTTTTAATATTGATGATTTTGGCATATAGCTCATGAAAACCCAAAATTCCTATCTCAAAAAATTAGCATATCAGATTCCTGAGGCAGAACATCCAGAGCCATTGTGTGCAGGAAATGGGATACAGGTGCCGCATTCCCCAGGTCAAGCCACTTTTGAACCAGAAACAGCGGCAGAAGCGCCCGACCTGGGCTACAGAGAAGCATCCCTGGACTGTTACTCAGTGGTCCAAAGTACTTTTTTCGGATGAAAGCAAATTTTGCATGTCATTCAGAAATCAAGATGCCAGAGTCTGGAGGAAGACTGGGGAGAGGGAAATGCCAAAATGCCTGAAGTCCAGTGTCAAGTACCCACAGTCAGTGATGGTCTGGGGTGCCATGTCAGATGCATATGCAGATTGCCCTTGTACATTTAATAGTTGGAAGAACTTTTTGAGCCACACATATCAAGTGCACAGGAAGTCAACAACAGCACATGTTCAATTAACTACATTCTTTTGTCAGAAGTGTGGATGTAAGGAACTGTCAACTGAGAGAGAATACTTTGCTCATATAAATAATCACCTGAAGCAGTAAGAGACCATAACATGTCTACACACTCTAAAAAGAAGGCAAGTGTTGTCAAACTCACTGCTCAGTCTGATGAATCTGGTTTTCCAGGAGATTGTCCCTCATCTTCTGCTGACATAGATTTTGTTACTCACTTAAAAACAAACAGAAAGGCCAGGGGAAGCCAGCTGCAAACATAAAAACGCCCAGCAGAGCTGAGGTTAATTTTTGTCCTAACCATCCAAGAGGTGAAACTACAGAGAGCCTGGAGGTGGAAAGAGTTGCTCTACTGACTGAAATGTAAAAAAAAGAACAATGAGACTGTGATCAAGGAAGAGATGCATTGCACCTTCTCATACCAGCGACAAGAAATTATTCAGGAACCAATGATTGTTGAGGTCCGAAATCGTTGGCCTGCAATGTTTCAAATTGGAGAAAGGGAGGGAAACATTAAATGATTTTAAATATAGGTGCCAATTCATTATTGCTGTTTTGTTTAAAGGTAATTATATCCTGTTGTGTCCTCTTTTGTGGTTTTTTATTTGGGTAAACTTGTCCAAAAGGAGGATGTGCAGGAGGAAAATTCGTACCATAATGGCATTGACAGCTCAAGTAAGTGTGTTTTTAATTTATTGCATCATACATTCCATTGGTTACTCTACACTCTACACAAGACTTTATAAAACAGACAAAACTTTAAAATGCAATCAAATAATCAATATTTGGCATTGATTATAACTTTGTGTACGGTGTATCCTTAATAAAATGCTAACCATAATTATTTCCCAGCCTTACTCTTATCAAACAGCTTAACATTGTGACTAACAACCCCCCTTGCTGTTATCAAATGCAGTTTAGAATGTTTTTATGCATGCTTTGGAGTACAAAGTAGTGGTTGCTTGAAGTGCCAATGGATATAAGAAGTATTTTTAAGAGAACAACATGCTTTAAAATTCAACCTTATGTAAATGAATGTAAATAACCAACTACATTTTCTTTAATTTTTTATGCTTTGTTTCAGAATGAAGACATAAACATCAAGCGTGATTGTATCCTGAGGCGTCTGAGCAACTACCTCAATGAAGATATGGAGACGTTGGTGTGATTGAAGGTTTGGAAGTCCTGCAAAACCTGCAGAGTGTCACACAAGGATGTGTGATACTTTTTGGGCTTATTTATGCCCTGAATCTCAATTACCCGAAGGATCTTATGTTCACATTTGAAGCATTTCAAAAACCTATAATGGAACTGGATGCAACCAAGCTTTCACCAAAGGTGCAAACACTTAAAATAAGGATGCTTCAGTGATTTAATACTTACCTGATCTTTACCTGATTTAATTACTTTCTACTTTTTTTCACGTAAACAGTTAAAATGTTTGTTTTAAAAAACCTTCAACCATTGAACCTTATGGAACTTTGTGTCACCTCCAGACCCTTCTGTTTGAAAGGTTTTCACAGATTTGTGACACTGTTACTTGTGTAAGCACTGTTGTTATTATTAAGTCAGGTGTGACCTGATTTTTGTTAGCTGATGTTACCTGATGAATACCTGAAGCATTAAAAAAATGATATAAATGAGACACCATGTGGTCCAACTGTTGTTTTGTGTGTTGTAGTTAGTTGAAATTGGTTAATGTTCTTAAACATTTGGTTTATGAATAAAAACACTTAAACATGATGCATTTAAATGAAGTTTATGGTGCAAAAATACATAACCATAATTCTTATTCATTAAAACACATTTAATTAATTAATATTATTATATAAATCTCATTTGTACTCGTTTTATTTACATGAGTCTTACACATTTGTATCGCATTAAGTTTATTACTTTGTTTGGGTTAAAAATATGCAATCAAAATACATAAATTTTAGTTATTAGGCCCAAATATTTTGTTGAGTGTAGTGCCACATCACAGATGCAAAAAAATCACTGTGACAAACCTTCTCCTGGACTGTTCCCTCCTGGTGGAATGACCTTTCCGGCTCTATCAGAACAGCTGATTAACTTTCTATCTTCTCTATCTTCAAATAAAGACTAAAAAACATATTTTCCGACAGTTCCTGCCCAATCAATAGCACTCAACCTACCACTACCACTCCTTTCCTTTTATCCTTCTTTCTGTCTTTAATGAACAAAAAAATGGGGGTTGGGGGGGAGGCAATTGCACTTGTTACTTGACCTATCACTTTGAATAAAAGTGAAATTAAATGCTTAATGTAGTTTAATGCATAAGGACAAGATTTAGCAAATTAACACACAAGATTTTCCACTTGCCAAAAACACTTAAAACAGTGTGCACTGGCATGTTTGTTGGGTTTGGAATGTGTAAAAAAATGGTGAATTTATTTCTAAAATGATTGGGTATTGTATTCATAGAAAGGTTGTTATTGGCAGCATATCAAGTATCCCTGTCAGACCACTAGGAACCTACTACGACTTTGGACAGTGCACAAAACATTTAACAAATCGAAATTAAAACTTTTTGCATTTTTTAAGTATTTTTTGGAAACCATTCTGTATCTGGCATAATTCTACAAATACTACACCAGGCATCGTTTTGCTTAAAATCATTTAATAAAGGCAAGGTCGGCGTTTATACTTTTGGTTTAGTTGGTGAAATTGTCAGACGATTCCATGTGCCCCATGGCACTGATTTCCACTACTGTCGGATAAAAATATGGATTTTCAGTAAATGCTCAAATACTGTACATACATTTAACACGAAAAATAGCCGTGGTGTTAACACATATCTTACATTGTCGCCATTAGAACAAGGGTACGTCTAACAAAAATAAAGCTAATATCGAACCTAAAATCAACTTTACCGCCCCTAAAAGTGTTACGCCAAGGATGCGTCCTGGGTGCATCGCCATACTCCCATCCCCATTCTCCCGTGTTTCCATCTGCATTAAATGCACGCATTCTCTAGTGCATTACATAGAATCTAACTATACCTTCTTACAAATAGTATGTGCTACTGCAATGGGAACACAAACGATTCGTTTAATGCGGCTGTTTTGCAAATGTATTCTTACGCATTACATTAAGAGCGCACACGCATGAGACGGGCATCGCCTTCGCCATTTTAGCGCGTCTTGAGCCATCCGGCAAGATGGCGCTCTTGCTTTGTCTGCCCTGATCGGCATAAAATAACAGTATTTACTGTCATGGTGCATTTAAACACTTACTGGATTAAATAGAGCAGGTACCTCGCTGTGACAGACAGACTGACAGCATCCAAAAGATTTTCGTGTGTGATGAGTACAGGGATCTGGAGGTAGGTGAAGGGAAGCCGGTCATACATGCATTTGTGCACTTCAACATGCATGCAACACAAATGCTGAAACTATTTAGTTCATTTTATTTGTATTTTACCTTTGTCACACAAAAAATAAGTATTTGACATATGCCTAATTTAACAAGCGATCTGTGCAGTTGTTATATGCGACTGGATAGACATTTTTTTTTACCAGTGCTCAGCATTTAAATAAAAAGGTGCCCAACCTGTGAAGAGGTTAGTTCAGATACTTTGTCGCTGTTTTCTAATATAAACATGCACTGAAATTAACCGATTAAACGCTGCCATGATTGATTAAAACAGTCTGGAACAAGAATATTATATGTTTTTACTATTGTTGTATTTATTATTGTCAGTGTGCTGCTATAAGCATAAACGGACAGGTTTGTTTATAAAGGAGCTCTTGGTGCGCGTCTTCCGTCCTGTCACCGGCGCTGCTGGTTTCTGTGTGAACTGGTGACCAACTTCCGGTATCAGGTCCACGGCTCCAGCTGTAAAAGAAGGACCGCAGCAGATTTCTGATCTGGAAGAACAAGCAGAATAATTGTGAAACTCTCTGTTAAAGGCAGATTTTCTCACAACACCATTTTATTATTCTTGTACCGGTTACAAGTTAAAATAACGGCTGTTATAAAGTAGATAAACAGAGTCACACATCCAGTGTGGAATACAATGAGCTGCACGATTGCGGCTTTTAGAAACATTTAAAGCTGAAGTCAGGATATTTTGATTTATCTGCATTGTACCAGTTCCCAGGGATGTATCAGTCAATATAAGTCTGTGTTCATACAATAATACACTGAGTATCAACTGAAATGTACCCTTGCGCCACACTTACATATTACTATAAAAACGCACAAACTTGCGTCTTGCGTTGTCATTTGGCTGTAATAGTAAATATATGAAATATAAACGTCAATTTATACCCCAGAAGCTGTCTATAAATATTATCTTGGTTAACTAGTGTGTCAAAAGAAATCCACTTTTCTCCACAATGTTCTAATGCTGCTTAACTTTTTCTTTGGAAGTCAATGAAGTGGTTGCTAGGGTGCTGTAACTGAGCACCCTAGCAAATAAATAAAAAGAGTTTATTTATTTGACTAATTCCATTAAAAAATTCCATTTTGACCATCCCAGTGTCAAAAATTCCAATTGGAAATCAGAATCCCAGTGTCTGGAGGAAAAGAGGAGAGGCACAGAATCCATTGCTTGAGGTCCATTGTAAAGTTCCACAGTCAGTGATGGTTTGTGGTGCCATGTCATCTGCTGGTGTTGGTCCACTGTGTTTTCTGAGGTCCAAGGTCAATGCATCCGTATTCCAGGACGCTTTGGAGCACTTAATGCTTCCTGCTGCTGACTTGGCATCTGCACACAGTGCCAGGGCTACCAGTACATGGTTTAAGGACAATGGCATCCCTGTTCTTAATTGGCTAGCAAACTTGCCTGACCTTAACCCCATAGAAAAACTTTGGGGTATTGTGAAAGGAAGATGCGATATACCAGACCCAACAAAGCAGAAGAATTGAAGGCCACTATCAGAGCAACCTGGGCTCTCATAACACCTGAGCTGTGCCACAGACTGATGGACTCCATGCCAGGCTGCATTGCTGCAGTAATTCAGGCAAAAGGAGCCCCAGCTAAGTATTGAGTGTGGTACATGCTCATACTTTTCATGTTCATACTCTTCAGTTGGCCAAGATTTCTAAAAATCCTTTCTTTGTGTTGGTCTTAAGTAATACTCAGATTTCCTGAGATACTGAATTTGGGATTTTCATTAGTTGTCAGTTTAAGCATCAAAATTAAAAGAAATAAGCATTTGAAATATATCAGTCTGTGTGGAATGAATTTATACATTATACAAGTTTCACTTTTTGAATGGAATTAGTGAAATAAATCAACTTATTGATGATATTCTAATTATATGACCAGCACCTGTATGTACTGTGTTGATGTTTGCCACAGAGGGGTGAAATGCTACAGTTGTATACAAGTGCTGGAATGGTGGGCATGTGCCGGAGTCCCAAAGTAAACTCCAAAGTATAAATAGGTTTTTGTGCAAATTCTTTGAGTATGTGAAGTGTTGTATACATGCATACTACAACTACAGGAAACACACCCTTGTTGATGGCCTCAAAGTTTGCTTTCTCTGTGTCTTGTCATTTAACTCAAGAGTCTGTAAAACAATAGAGCAATAGACCCAATCAGTGCTAGTAATGCCATGTGTGCAGACTGTGCCATAGTGGTTTGCCTCCCCTTCCAAAAAATATCAGGGGAATCGAGTTTGTTTTTTAAGGGTTGTCAACAGAGGAGAGGCTTCAGTCAGTTCTTTATGTTAAATGTTTTGTCAGAAAACATGTTTTACACTGAACAGACTTTGGGAAACAAACAAAAGATGTAAAAGATATAAAAGAAGCTGCAGACAGTTTTGCTAAAATATTGCTAAAAATTATAATTATATAATGTTTATGAAACATTATTCAAGTCTTTAATTACATTTTTAAAGAAAGACAAGCAGAAAAAGGGGCACACCTCAAATAGACTTGCAACACAATTATTTCTATTTTAACTGTATTAGTGTTAAAGCTTTAAAAACAAATAGACACACAAATATGAATGATTGCATTTTAAATAATTGTTCAGCTCTCAAATTCAAATCAGCTCTCCCTGTGTCTCTCCTGTGGGGGCGCCAGGTATCTGCAAGTGAAGAAGTGTGTTTTATTCTGTGTTTATCACTGTGTAAAGCTGCTGACAGAAGTTTCTGCACCTACAGCAGGTTAGGACAAAAGGGTCGGTTATGGTTAAAATCAACAAAGTGAAAAATTGAAAGTGAAGTGTTTGTCAGTTACGGTTGCCCATAACCAAAATGTGACCTCTGCATTTAACCATCTATGTGAGGAGTGAACACACACAGCAAGTCGTGAACACACACACACCCGGAGAAGTGGGCAGCTATCCCTGCAGCGCCCGGGGAGCAATCTGTTACATTTATACTTGTATTTGTCTGACTTTGGTGTACTGTATATGATGTCTGTCAGAATAAATAAATAATCGACTGGAACTAGACAGTATGATTCCCTGTAATGCTCATAACTATGGTGAGCATATAACTCAACAGCACACTATACTGGGAACCAAATATGTGTAGTATAATAATGTATATATACTGTATATTTTTTTTATATCCAAAATTGCTTGTTTAAATTTGTCTGTGGCAAGTATGATGCTGGTTTTCAATATAGAAATCACACCTGAAGCCAGTTAGAAGGTGCAAAAGTTGACTCAACCTTTGTGTTGTGTGCCTGTGGGTTTTTTGTTAGTTAAAAACACCAGACATGGAGAAGAGAAAGATAAGTCGAGAAGCAAAATTGTAGAAAGGTCTGCGGCAGGAGCTTAAGGAGATTCCCACTGCTGACACAGAGACATTAAAAAGCCAGACTGGAGTTTGCAAAAATGCCCTGAGTAAGCCTCAGTCCTTCTGGGAGAATGTGTTGTGGATAGATGAGAATAAGAAAAAGATTTTTGGTAAAGCATGTCATTTAGCATGTCATACTGTTTACAGAAGACAAAATAAGGCTCACAAAGAACACAGTACCTACAGTCAAACATGGTGCCAGTTCAAAGATGTTTTGCTGCCTCTGGCACTAGGTGCCTTAACTGTCTGCAAAGAATCATAAAATCTGCAGACTATCAAAAGATGTTGGGCCATGATGTAGAGCCCGATGATGAGCTGATGATGTCAGACAGCTGGGTGTGCGTCAGAGGTCATGGGTGTTCCAGCAGGACAATGACCCAAAACATACCATACATAGAGCTGGAGCAGAAAAACAGTTTGTGTTGAATTGTTTTGAGATATGTATTGCAAAAAATATATACAAAAATATTTTATTGAGTGAAGCAGTGTCTCCTAAAAATGCATGGATATTTTTCTGCAACAATCCCTACAAGCTTAAGTGTGAAAGAGAAAAAAAAATGTTGAGCTTATTAAGCTACACTTAAGGCTTTATACTCATTTACTTTATCCATGTAAACAAACAGATCAGTGGTATATCTATAATGTCAAATCTCATTGATTGATTAGTTTTGAAGTCTCAAAATGTTGGATCCCAATTAATGGCAAAGCTATGAACTACCAGGATATTATTTAATAAACGTCTGTCTGTGTTTAGATGCCAAAAGAAATTCATATATATCTGAGATGGTGTAGAGATGAGTCAATTTGGGGGAAGTTTCAGCATGGGGTGAACAAGTCTTTAAATGGACAGTTTAATAGAGCCAGATGCATTTCCTGTGTCACAAATAACTTAATGTTTCTCATTGTTGTCTACGCTGACATATCTGTGTATGTTTTGTATGTTTCTAATTAACAATAGATTAATAAAAGTTAATTAGTAATGAATAGTAATAGTAGTAAAAAAGTAAAAGTAATAAAGTAATAAAAACAATAATAATAGATAACAAATTAGACATTAAATACATTGAAAATAAATACATTTATTTAGAATACTTTTGTACTGTAGCATATCTATTAATGACTTAATTATTATATCATTAACATTGATAATGAAACCAGTCCAATGATACCTCCGCTTTGTTGTATTTGTGACTGTACTAAAAACAGTGTATTAAAACAGTGTATCCAGTGTATTAAAAGCTGAGCTCAAATTGCTTAAATATGACTGTGAATTTAGATTACACGAAGCTTATAGCCTATATTTTGGTTTGGTTAATTCTGTAAAGTATTAATTCTTTTGTCTTTTGCAGATAAAATGGCCACCAATGACTCAAAAGTCTCTGATGAAAAAACAAACAAGGTAAGTTTATCTACAAACCGCACACATAAAGGCTGTCGTTACTAAAAGTCAAAATGGTATTAAAGAGTCACAACAGAAGGGCATTGGTACTGGTCATATTAGTAAATGTTAACAGTTGATAGATGTTTGTACATATTTAAGACTTAAGGTGCTGTTTGGGCACTAGTGGCTAGACAAGCCAGTCATG
Organism: Yasuhikotakia modesta; assembly: GCA_036877545.1. Taxonomy (NCBI): domain Eukaryota; kingdom Metazoa; phylum Chordata; class Actinopteri; order Cypriniformes; family Botiidae; genus Yasuhikotakia; species Yasuhikotakia modesta. Next base: position 17,272 of record JBAJNP010006242.1, on the reverse strand, counting down.
TGACCACTTGTAGGCAAGTGTGATAAAATACAGGTGCATGAATTACACACCTAATGCTGTTTTTGTTGTTTCCCCCATAAAATAAGATAATAATGTATAATAATGTAGATAATATAGATCACATCATAATAACCAAACTTATATGTAGAAACATCTGTGGCAGAACAAGAGATAAATGTCATAGTGATGACAGTGACAATCATTCATACAGATTATATGCATCAAAGGGAGAGAGGTTGTTTTTTTATATGTGTAAAATAAACTAATGCTTTTTAGTCACCATGTGATAATAAATTTGAAGTTCTGCAGGTTAAATGACCAGATAAGGCAGAAAACATTTTGTTATAATGGTATCAATGAATCTTTTCTTTGCCTTCAGCCTGGGTGTTCCTCAGATTTGTCCTTATCTTCACACTCAAAAAGGTGAGTTGGCTTTCAGTTGTTGTAAAGTGTAAAGGCTCTTCACCTCAAAAGCTGCATGCATTACTTTGTAAATGTGCTTTAATGTTGTGTCTTAGATTTGTACTAGTAGCAGTTTAAAACATTGTCATCTAATAGAATTTTATTTACAGATTTTTTGAACAGATTTTTTGAAATTCCTCATCTGGTATTGCCTGGCATAAAAATACAAAGTAAAAGTAAAAATAACAAAAATATATGACCCTGCCCCAGTTCTTTAACAAACACATTTTTAAAATCTGCTTTGAAAGTGACAGTGTTTAGTTGCTGGACTCTGGTGGGAATGCCATTGTGAAGAATGATTGTTGTGAAGAAATTTAGAATTGAACATGTGTAGGAGACTGAAGATAATGTTGGGAAAAATGTAATTATTTAATGAATACATGCTGATTCTTTCCCTCATTTGAAATGAAGAAAACCTTCATTTGTGATCAAGCACATAGCTGTGGATGAGCATGAATGTGCGGCTGACAGTGGAGGTGAACTTCCTGGGGGAGGTGACAGCATGCAGAGCGAGAGACTACAGGGTGAGTCTCTGTTTCTCAGATTCTGTAGAGACGTTCTGAAATGTTTTACAGGAATGCTTACAGGAACAGTTGAGGTGAAGCCACAACTGTTTGCTAATGAAACAAAAGATGAATTCATAGGTCCAGAATTCTGTACAAGTAAAGTTAAAGAGGAAGACACACAGAAACATTCCGATGAGTAAATTAGTGTGATCCTAAGCTATTTTTAAACACCTTTTCACATTGAGTGCGAAACATTCAAGCAAAGCAATTTGCAGATGAATCAGTACTTTTACGCTGAACACAAAATCACCCACAGCAAATTTATGCCAGTATGATAGATGGCACTGACACAGTGAATTTCACTCACTTAACACATTGTATTTCCATATCCCATTATATTTAGCACTATATAACTAAACACGACTTAAGATAATGTTAAGATGTAAATGTGTTTCTAGCACTTTGTAGTCATATTACATAAACAAGTAACTTAAAATATTAATATGAGCCACATAATAACATTACTTATGCTGTTCATTGTTCATGTTCAAGAAATGTTACCGTGCGTGTGTATGTGTGTGCGTGCATGTGTTTGTGTGTGCATCTATTGCATGATATATTGCAGCAGATAGAACAGATTACATATATTTACATACATGTATGAGCATATATGTTTGCGCTTAAAGCAAACTAAGGCAAAAAAATTTTCAGAAATAACAATATTTTTTAAAAGGCGGGATTTTGTGGTGTATATTGTTACCATGAAATAAAATTACTCATTCAAAGAAACAGTGTAACGTCTCAACCATACCCCCACGCCAGCAGAGGGAGCCCTCTCCAGAATACTAACTCACACTTCCTCCTGACTTCCTAGTTCCGGTTTCCATTTCCTGTTTGCCACTATTTAAGGCCATGTGCTCCACTCACTCATTGCGAAGTATTGCCAGTGTTTATATGCCTTACCAAGCCTTTTGTATCGTTTTGCCTATCTGTTGTGACCTGTTTGTTCCCCATTGCTGTTTTTTGGATTTGCCTTGTTGGATTTGTTTGCCTTCTGGTTCTATCCCTGCTTAGCCCACTTCGTTCTGTCTGCTGGCTGCCTCGACCATTGCCTGGATACTCGTTTATGATTATATGCTGCCAGCCCTGACCATTGCCTGTTTATTGATTACGTTTATGCTTGGTGTTGTGGATTTTGTTAATAAACCGCTTATGGATTCAAACCACCCTGCCGCCGCATCATTACAAACAGACAGAACTGCCCACCTGATTTGGGTAACAGCAGTAGCTGTTCTAAAGCTGAGTCATCGTAGGACCCATTTTGTTGCTGGGTAATGGAGAATAAATTAATACACAATTTGGATAAACCTTGCGTCTGGTTTTGCTGGTGTTTATTTATTGTTATGATTCAAAAGCACTCAAATTCTCTTTAAATCTTATTTGTCTTTAAATGTTTGTCGTTAAATCATCTGTCACGCAAATAAATGTCACAATTTGAATCATAGGGCGTTTTCAGACCTGTTATTGCTTTGTTCTGAAACGAGGACTAAAATTGCTGAAAATGTTGCCATGTCTTCTCGGTTCAATTTACTTTCACAAGGCAACATTTCCTGTGCGAGGAAACATTGGTCAGAAACTCTCATTGGCCAGAGTGCATGTTTTTGTTTTATTTACTGCTGAAGGAAGTCATCCTTCAGGATAAACAAATAAGAGCTTTGTGAGTTGATGTTGGCTTTCTTTGTTACGGATGGTCAGGTGGGTCCGATTTGTTTCTCACCACAAGGTCACTTCATTTTAGAGGTCTCTGCCCAGTTATTTTGGTGCATATCTGAGCACGATTACCATGTTCATTTATGTCTAAATGAAACCAGCTAAAGGAGAAAACAATGGCTCCAAACAATCCAGGTGTGAAAACGCCCTAGACTGTCTTGCAGTCTGACTGTTCTGTGGTCTTCGTGTATTGTTGTGGGGTCCCATACAGAGGAACATCTTCAGGACATCTTAAATTGCACAGCATGTGGACAGCAAGTGAATCATTTTGAGACGGACTCAATCTTTCAGCATCCTGCACTGCATGTTCTTATTTGCAAGGTAAAAAAACAGTTTGAAAAAACAGTTTTGTTACAGCCAGAGCTGTGTGTCTGTTTTTCTTTTATTAACATTTATGCCTTATTTTTAACAGTCATGTTTCAAGTATTATATGAGTGATGACATCAGCAAGGATAAAGAAGGAATGGATGAACAATGCAGGTTTGTTTTGTCTACTTCTTTAAATGTAGGGTTTTCAAAATTCCCATAAAGGTAAATATTAGTTTAAATATCTGTTCTTACACCACTGGTCAAACGTTTAGAAACATTTGACTGAAATCTTTCTTATTAATCTTTTCTTCTGAAGCCATTTAATTAAATGTTTAAAATTATTATTGTACATTTAATATAAAAATTTAATTGTCAACATATTAATTTCTGTTATTAGAAAATTACCGTTTTGGACCAAATAATGAAGAAAAAAGAGCATGTGGCCTTTAAATCTCTTTATTAAGCTTCTTAGGATGAGAAACTGGGTGATAAAATGTCAAGAAAATATTTGTGTAAATTTTAGGCAAAGGGTGACCACGGTAAATCTGCTAGAATATAGTGAAGGCTAGTCAGCCATATTTTATTATATTTGGATTTTTGATTAACTCTAGGTGATTTATGGGACTAAAACCAAATTCTGAAAGTATTATTTTCGATTATTTTCTAAAGTAATCATTTTCGACTCAAATGTTTTTTTCTATACTCAGATATTACCATGGCTACACAATAAATTTATGGCAAAAAGTAGAAACAGGAAGTGGCTCATCTTCTGTGTGTATTGAGTGATTTTGTTAAAACGTGAGCTGTATGTTTGGCCCTAGGGACTGATAACATAAAAGTGGCTATTGTGAGTACAGTCGTACTGCCACCAACTAGCACAAGGAAGTATGTCACTTAAAATAGTTTAAACGTGTCCTTTAAAATATACCTAGCGACCAGGTAGTTGTGAGAAACTAAATATGGAGGCAGTTCCTGAATTCTGTGTGGAGAGTTTATTAAACAGAAACGGCAAACAATATGACACAGAATTAATAACTTCAAAACAGAAACAATAACTTCAAAAAATAAGGCAAAAAAACTTGGTTCTTGAGTCAGACAAGAGTCCCGTAACTTAAGAGGCAGTGCAACCAGGCAAACAAAGAAAGCATAAATCCAAAAGACAAAGTTCAAAAAGTCAGGCACAATGATAATGAACAGTGCCACCAACTGGCAGCAGAAGAACAAAGACTAACAACATTTTTTTAAATTCTCTTGTTTGGAATTAAATGCTTGTAACAAGTATGCATAGTTCCCTTTCAGGAACTCGAGCTGCATCGAAACGCTATGGGAACACCATCAGCTTGAATGCACTCTGATACAGGTGTCTAATCACAAATTTGGGAGCGTGTCGTCACAGGCGGGGTGACGGCATGACCAAGAGACTATAAAACGCACATGCAAAATGCCGCTCGGGTTAGCTTTGTTCAATCAGTGAAGCACTCAGTGTTACATTGTACTCTGCAGTCTCATTGTCACTTGTTAGCTGCTTATTGTTGTCTTGTGTGATTTTGTCAGTGTGTTTAGGGACAATTATGCCAAAAGCAACGGCTAAGAGTGATAGAGGGGGAAATAAAGATCAGTTCAGGCTGTGTTCCTTCCCTCCGGGGGGAGGGCTCTTCTCTTCACCTCTCCTCAACTGATGAATTGGAGGTAGAGAGCGTTAAAACTGCTAATGTGTCCCCTAAATATGAGGAGCTAGTGGAGGTTATAACTAGAGCTGTGTCCAAGCTCAATATTAGCTGGCCCACCGAACAGCAGGCTGGTATTAAAAAAAGTTTGTTAGATAAACGTTTTCTTCATAGCCAGCCTTCACCTCCACGCAGGAGCCTTCCCTTTTTTGATGATCTGCATGTAGAAATATCTAGATCATGGGGGAAACCATTTTCAGCCCGTATTTTCAGCCCTGCATCTAACATTTATGGTAATGTGGCAGGGCTAGCTGATAATGGTTATAAGGGTATGCCCCGGGTGGTAGATAACTTTAGTGAGCTACCTGTCCCCCAGTAAGGCATCATCCTTGAAGGCTCTGTCCTTGCCTACTAAGGCTTTGAGAACAACATCAGAGTTAGTGGGCAGGGGGTACATGGCGGCAGGTCTGGCTGGTGCTTCTCTTCACACTATGGGTGTGTTGCAAGCGTATCAGGCAGACCTGCTCAAGGAGTTAGATGAGGGCGGGTGCCTTACACCTGAGGGTGTGAGTGAACCCCAAAGGACCGCTGATCTCTCTCTGCAGGCTACTAAAGAGGCACTCTGCGGGCTACTACCATGGCAGCTCTGGCAGCTGCAGAGAGACATCTCTGGCTCAATTTGTCAGAGATTAAGTCTAAGGATAAAGCAATTCTCTTAGATGCTCCGCTTGTGCCTTCTGGCCTGTTTGGCAACGCGATTGACTCCGTCATCAACAGGTTTCAGGAGGCCCGTAAGCAGGCAGAGGCTTTTCAGCAGTTCCCTTTCAGCGGTTCCCGCCGCTCTATCTCCCTTGATGCTGTTAGGTGGGAACAGCAGCCATGTACAAGCTCCTCACTTAGGCAGTCACAGAAACTGAGCATTGCAACCCGTTTTCCCCCTTTAAGGGTACGGGTGATGCGGGGCTCTTCCTCGAAGCCCTCCAAGTCCAAGCAAGATCTCAGGACTGTTCTGATCTCTAAGAGGGCTTCGGGGAAACGGTCCTGACTATTATCATGTCAGTACCTCAGAGGGTGCCCCACCTGGGGGGCAACGGGTCCTAACATCACTCGCTCCTCAGGGCCCTCTGGAGGCCAAACTGTTAACCCTGCCACCTCTGGTGCTTCAGGGTGCAGAAGCCTCAAATATCGGCTCCCTCCACTGTTTGCCAAAATCAGCAGACATGGTAGAGAGACCACTTCTGTTAGAGGAATTAGATCGAGTTCTACCTGCAGAAATATCTCCACAATAGATCTGAAAGATACGTACTTCCATATCCCCATCTTTCCTGCTCACAGGAAGTTCCTGAGGTTTGCTTTCAGGAGCAAAGCTTACCAGTATTGGGTGCTTCCATTCGGCCTAGCACTCTCACCCCGTACTTTCACGAAAGTTGTGGATGCAGCTTTGGCTCCGTTGCGATACCAGGGCTTCTGTGTACTCAACTACATAGACGATTGATTGATTCTAGCTCCGTCAGAGCAGGATGCAGTTTAACATCGAGATGTTGTTCTGCATCATATGAAACAGTTGGGGTTCAGACTAAACACCAGGAAAAGTGTGCTTTCTCCTGCACAGAGAACAACTTATCTGGGTGTAATTTGGGATTCGATAACACTGCGGGCACAGTTCCCTTCTCGAGTAGACTCGATCCTAAGCACAGTCAGGAGAGCGAGAGAGGGCCAGTCATACACTGTAAAGCAATTTCAACAGTTGCTAGACCTCATGGCAGCCATTTCCAATGTCAATCCATTCAGTCTGCTGCACATGAGGCCCTTACAGTGGTGGCTCAAAACCTTCGGGAAAACCCTCACCGGATGGGTTACCAGGGGGTTTTCCCCGATGATTCCCTTACCGGATGCTTCCCTTACCACTCATGACCGCCCAGCCTGAGGTAATTGGAAAGGTTGCCAGCTGTCCTGGCATATCAATTGTCTAGATATGTTGGCAGTTTTCTATGCTCTCAGACATTTTCTTCCAGACCTGCTACACCACCATGTGCTCGTTCGCACCTACAGCACAGCGGTGGTCGCACACATCAATCATCAGGGAGGTCTGCGTTCGCGCCCTCTTTGCAAATTAGCATGCCAGATCCTACTCTGGTCTCAGGGAAAGCTGCTCTCTCTCAGAGCCATTCATATTCCTGGATGTTGCAATGTGGGAGCAGACATCCTGTCGAGGCAGGGGCTGAGGCCCGGGAAGTGGAAACTTCACCCAGCCGTGATGAATCAGTTTTGGAAAATATTTGGGCAAGCCCAAGTAGACCTCTTCGCCTCTCTTGAGACTGCGCAATTTCCCCTTTGGTTCTCTCTATTTTATTTAGCTCCTCTGGGGCTGGACGCTATGGCAGACACGTGGCTGAGGCTTACGTCTGTAAGCCTTTCCCCCGATTGCTCTGCTCTGGAAGTTCTGGAAAAGATACGCCTAGATGCAGTGTCCGTGCTCCTGGTGGCCCCACTTTGGCCCACTCGAGTATGGTTCTCAGATCTGATAGATCTTTTAGACGGCTCTCAGTGGAAGATTCCCATCAGGAGAGACCTTCTTTCCCAGTCCGAGGGTGCCATCTTACACCCCCGCCCAGAGCTTTGGAAGCTGTGGGTGTGGCCCCTGAGGCACAACTCTTAGCTTCTGGTCTCTCAACTGAGGTTGTGGAGACCATTTTACAATCCAAAGCTCCCTCTACAAGAAAACTTTATGCCATGAAGTGGAAGCTTTTCACTTTCACTTTTTGCACCTTCTTTTTTAGACTTTGTGCCCGGCTTGGTCAAAGCCTTTTTATACCCGAGACAAGGTTTTGTCTCTAAAGTTCCTTCAACCGTACTACAGTCAGTCGTACTTCAAACCTTTTGTCCTCTTCCCTTTAGGGAGCATGACCAGGAGAAGATAAACCATATGTGTCCAGTGCGAGCACTGGATGCTTATGTCCACAGAACTGCCAGGTGGAGAAAAACTGAACAACTTTTTGTTTGCTTCGGAAATCCTAAGCGTGGCCTTTCCACTACCAAGCAGACTCTAAGCCGTTGGACTTCTGATGCAATTCGCATTGCTTATGAGACCTCTGGTATCCCCCCTCCTAGGGGGAGCAAGGCACATTCTAAGGCCTGCTATGCAGGTGTCCCCATTCAGGACATCTGTGACGCTGCGGGATGGTCCACTCCCTTATCCTTTGTTAGGCATTATGGCCTTGATACTCGAACCACTCATGGCTCTTCGGTCCTCTTGCCCTAACTCATGCAATCTAACACAGAGGGCAGGGGGGGTCACTTCAGTATGGATAGTGGGCATCTCGTTCCCATAGCGTTTCTACGCAGCTCGAGTCTGAGGTTACGTATGTTGTAGGTTGAGGTTACGAACCATTGTAACCGTGGTTCCATAAAGGGAACAAGACACTGCGTCTCTTGCCATACCTCAGTTGTGCCTGCCTGTGTTCACTTTTTTCACATCTTAAGCTAACCCAAGTGACATTTTGCATGTGCGTTTTATAGTCTCTTGGTCATGTCGTCATCCCGCCTGTGACGACACGCCCCCCAATTTGTGATTAGACACCTGTATCAGAGTGCATAAAAGCTGATGGCATTCCCATAGCGTTTTGACGCAGCGTCTCGTTCCCTTCAGGGGACCTGAGACGTTTTCTGAGTAGCATTGGTTGCGCAATAGCGCTGTAGTTATCGCTAACTAGCTATATTTTTCAATTGTTTTGGCTGTAGCTTGTAATAATCCCATTCTCATTCTGACTTATTGTGCTGGCAAAGATCAGTTGTAATGTACTCTTTTGTTTTTAGGTGGTGTGCAGAGGGGGGAAACCTGATTTGCTGTGACTACTGTAGCAATGCCTTCTGCAAAACATGCATTTTACGTAACCTTGGATGGAATATGCTGTCTGAAATTATGAGCGAAGAAAGAAAATGGCATTGCTATGTGTGCAGCCCTGAACCACTGCAAGACTTGGTTAAAACCTGTGAGAAAGTTTTGCTAAATATGGAAGATTCTTATAAAAGAAACATGAAAGACAATGATAAAACAAAACATGAAGAATGCAAACATAAGCATGTCAAACGAGAAAAAGCAGCTGTCAATGGACAGGATCAATTATCTGATAGCACATTTGCCTATTCCTGCAAAACATTGACAGTTCCTAAGGAACTAGTGAAAAAGACCAAAAAGCTTATTGAGACCACAAACCGTTTAAATCGTACTTTTGTACACTTCCTTCAATGCACATCAGCAGGCCATGAAGCTAACATGCTAAGTTATAGACACTTGAAGGCCTTCAGATCAGTTCTGCTTGATCTGAGAAAGGCCCATGCAGCTTTGGAGGAGTCGCTGGAAAAGGAATTTGAGTCGAAAGGTCTCAAGTCTCAGTATAGAGAGGTCCAAAGACCACAGGACAGTCAGACTGCAGGTAAAACATTAATTAACTCACACTTAATAGACCATCATGGTGGCAGAGAAGATTGTTTGGATTGCACAAGTATAGACCACAATTCTTTAATAGAAAGTGATAACCAAGAGAACAACAATTCAGTGGATATTGTAATAGAGTCCCTCCCACTGTCAACAGGAAAAACTGAAGAAAGTGAAGCCAAAGTGCAGGATGTAGCTGGACACCCTAACTACAAAAATAGCTCCACGCCAGCTTTTGAAACCTCTCTTAATAAAGACATTGTGTCTGTATCACCCTCTGTTCCAGAGGAACTCTTTGAGAGGGTCAAGAGTCTTGCTGTAAAGAAAGACAATGACAGCTTGGCTGAATCGGGTAATGGGAATTCAAAATCCAACGCTGAGGTTACAGACTTCACTGAGGGTCTTGCTAAACTTAGTAAAAAGCTTGTAGTCAAGCTGACACCAGTTCCTCTTAAAATAACCATCAAACGAGTTGAAAGCAAAGAACTGTCCCCTTCCAAAGACATGGATGATGACGTATTGCCAAAGGAGGGTCTAGATAGCAGACAGTCACCCAGATTAAAGACCACTCCCTTACGCAAGTCATCTGAGATTAAGACTAAGCATAAAACGCAATCAATGCCAAAAGAAGATTGTGGGGGTACTGTAAAAGAGATAACTGAATCAGACTTAGATCAAGCTCCTGAGATCCTGCAGACAGCTGGTTTGAAGTCCAGCTCAGATGAGAGTGATGCAAAAAACATTGAGAATGCTTCTGCCAAAGGTGGCAGGAAGAAGAGGTTAGCTTCATGTTCTACAGAGAAGGCTACAAAGCGTAAACTCAAGCAGGGGTTCTTATATTCAGAAAACAGTGAAACCACCTCAAAAACAAAGAAAGGTAACCACAGAAAACAGAAGGGGAACAAGTATGACTCAGACTTCAACTTGGATCTTGAGAAGCAGATAAAAACTCTGGGAAAGCTTAGCAGTGGAAAAAAGACTTTGAAAGATGTCAAAAAGGGAAAGGATGAGTGGCGTAAAGAGGGCAAAAAGGGCCCTAGAAGGTCATTTGAACAGATATTCGTAACACAGAGGGGAAATACAGATATCAAGGAACATTCATCCTCCAGTGATGAGGAGGTGGAAGAACGGGCTGCCAGTTTTGGAGAAGAAGACAGTAAGCAGCAGAAGATCAAACCAATAATTGATTCCGTTATGGCTAACATTGATGGTTTCCATCAGTCCTCAGGTCAGTTTACGAATATGGTAAAATTGATTATTTTTAATTATTTATAGTCTTTTAACCAGGAAAAATATTATTTTTGAGATGCTAACAGTGTGAATATTGCTGTTATCATTGTGTATTTTCCCTATTTCTGTTATTAGTGTAGCATGGAGATGGTGCCATTCTTCTAGGTATATTGTTTTTTGAACTCATTTAAGCATCTATTCTTATAAAGATGTTTGCATGATGTGCCTCGTACGCCAGGGTAATAACATCTGTGATCCAGTAAAATAAATGCTGTTTTGTGACCACATCACCTTGTTGTGGCCACTAAACCAGACTAAGAGCTGAGAGTACCACTGGGTGACCAAATGCAGCAGGAACCTTTGGTGTATTATTTGGTCTAAGGTGCAAAAAACTGATCCAAACAGGCATGGACAACTGATAAAGCCTAAAGGTCCCCCACCCTTTTAACCGATGTAAGAGCTTTACAGCTGAAGAGTCAAAAACCCAAGTCTCACTGCATTTTTCTTTAGCCAGAACAAAAATGTTGTCATGCGCACCAGGCCCAACAGAATCTGCCATAAATCCTTACAGATTCTGAACCTACAGGACTGTCAGTTGCCAGCCTTGCTGAAGGCTGACTCCACACATGCATGAGTTCTTGCATCAAAGTCTCAAATTTGTCTCAAATTACCAAATTGCAAATTACTTCTAAAAAAGTAGTTTTATATGCAAAATAGTTTTCTGGACAGGATAAAGCATACTTTGCTTGGGGTTGTGTCTAAGCCCTAAACACCTCATGATAGCTCATGACCTCTTGATGCCCTGTAACTAACTCTTGGGAGCTGGTCATGACTAGCCAAGTGTCTATGTAGTTTAGTATGCAGATGCCCTGGAGTCTCAAATGAGCCATACAGGTGCGAGCTGATATGGCTAGGAAGCACCCTCAAAAAGGAACTGGTATGGCATGGAATGATTTAATTTAACTGTGTTTAGTCATCTGAAAAATGATTTATTGGCCAATGGCTAGTGAATTCGCTTATTTCACTGCCTTTATATTGAGTTGAATGCAAATAATGCAGACAGAAGACTGGAGAGAATGGAGAGAAACATGCCTTCAAAAGCTGCCCATGTTGTAAGACGAGCTGTTTTTAGAAGAGTGCATCCACAACGAGAGACACTTTCTGGCTTTCACTGCAAAAAATGCAAAAATTGTATTTATAATGTGTATAATATGTGAAAGCATTATCAAAGCATTATTAATTATTATTTGTTATTTGTTTCATTAACATGTCTTTTGGATACAGTGTTTTGAAAACATTTTTCATTATCACTATTATCATTATAGATTTTAAAACGTAAGCAATATCACTGTTTATCCAGAATAGTAGCACAATTGCAACTGTAATACTGTTTTATTGACATTTCAATAAATAAAAAGTTAATAGTTACACTTACATTTCAAAATATTTGTCAAAGTGTTTCAGAGTTGTATATACTCTAACAAGTTATATAGGATGCCAAGTCTACAGTAATACATTTTTATATTTATTTCTATATTTATTCATTTGGCAGATGCTTTTATCCAAAGCGACTTACAGTGAGTTCAAGGTGTTTTTTACATATTTAATCTGGGTGACTTGCCTTTCCCTGGGATCGAACTCACAACCTTTGCGGTGCTAACACAATGCCCTACCAGTTGAGCTAACAGGAAGACTGTATTTGAATACATTTTGTATTTGTATTTAAAAATGTATTTGAAAAATGTATTTCAATACATTTTTTAATTTATCCCTTTCTGTAGAATGTCATCACAAATTTCTGTCGAATGTCATCACAAATTTAATTAGGTTTTTACAGACCAATAACATGTGAGTATGTTCTAAAGGTGTACAAACCCTGCAAACAGTACAGAGGTGTCAGTCATCGAACCTATAGGTTTGTCACCGTCGGATGGGAAGCCATGCAACTTTAAACCAAAAGATAAACTTATTATACCATTAAAATAAACTCATTAGTTTTAAACCAGAAAGAAGGAAGTTCCTAAATGAACCTCTTTTGATTAAAACATTCATGCTGCCATTGTTTTGGGTGTCCAGCAACATGTACAAATCTATTGGTATCGGTATTGGTAAATCTCAAATTTGAAAAGTGAGTGGTATGTAATGCATTTTTCAGCCTTCTCATTACATTTGAAATTTTTTGTAGTTGTATATAGTTCAGCCCTATACAAACTTTTGACCGTGAGTAGGACAGTGAGTCTTCTGTTCTTGTGGTGATTGATTGACTTTTTTAATCGGAGGACTAAAACGGGTTGGAAAAGAGCATCCGTTACATTATTGAATGCTTTTTTTGTCCAAAAACCATCAGTAATATTACAGTAATCCCAGGGAACAAAATCTCATGGCCACCTTCAGGAATGAGTAGGTGATTCACAGAGCCCAGAAATGAGTTGGGCAGAGTAATTCCAGCAGTTACAGTAATGCTTGTAAGAAAATTATGTGTTTAATATTTGGACAGTCTGTTAAATGTTGTTTTAATCAATAATAATCAATTTAATTGAATACATAGACCTAAAGGTCAAACTAAGTGTAAGACATTCTGTACAGACATTTTGATTTAACCAGGCCCACCTTATCAAGTAGTGGGTTTACTAAGAGTGTACTCACACTTGGCATAGTTGCCTTGAAACGTATCTGTGCACAGTTGACCCCCCCCCACACACTTACAAAAGTTAACTTCTAAAGTTCAGAGCCAAAGCATGCTTATGTTAGCCATGCAACCTTTTGTTTTGAAAAAAGCACTTTCACTAATTCAATGAATAATAGATTAATCAATGATTATACAGATTATTTGGAAGCGGAGCAATTTACAGCTTCTCTCGCAAACTTCTTAAAATGAGATCCAGACCTGTTAAAAACTTAATATGCTACCTAACAAAATGTGCTACTTAAGTATTAATAGAAGGTGTTTGTTGTTGTAATGATGAGTAGCTGATCTGTGCGCTGGCTCAGTTAGTGTTAGCACTCGTCCGCACCCCAATCCAATCGTGTTCTGGAACTAACCCGACTGCCTCTTCAACTACCCGGGTACGGTTGGGAATGTCTAGTGTGAGTACACCATAAAACTGTGTGGAGTTTGTGTTACATTTCGTGGCTTTTATACATGTCTTTCTCTTATTTGCCCTATCAAGGTGATGAGGTGTATTTAAAGGCTGAATCTTCACAGATGATGGGTGATGATGATGACCTGGAAAACAGGTACAATTGCACAAGACTTGTGTGATGTATGTTAATCATAACCATAAACCCGTTTCCCCAGAAATGAGGGGAAAAACTAAATAAATGTAAAAAATTCTTCTCTTGTCTGTGTTCTGGTTACAGTAAGTAAATGATATAGTAGTACAAGTGAACTGGATGCACTTTTGTTTACTGTAGCTGAAGGGCTGTTTGTGTATTTTGGAGTAGATGAGGCCTTTTAATGGTTATTGATTTTAAAGGGATTCAGTTCTGATCTTTGAGCAGAGAATGAACCAAAGCTGTCAGTCAGGCCATCTGAATATAAAAATGTGCTGCTGCTCTTGATCATTGGACAGACGATCTGTCTAATTCTGCTCTGCCTTTACCTGCCACACCGTGGAGTTTTAGATGTTTATAATTTGACTATTGTTCTCCAAATCCCTGCTTGGAAAAAGACAGTAATTCTGAATTCTTCTTTTCATAAAAATTGTGCTTCAAAAATAGTGTTTAAAAAACTTGCCTGCTTGCCTACAACTAAAATGTATAGAAATAACATAAACTAATATCAAAACAAAAAATTCTGAAAATCTGGACAAAAGACTCTTCTTTGTTTTAAAACTAAAATGACATAGAAATAATACATTTCAATAAAAATAACCATAATTTCAATTTCCTTTGTAATACTTAGCTCTCATGTACAAAATATGAATAGAGTGCAAAGTGTAGGATTATATGTATAGTGTAAACAGCAGCACCATGTGTACAGAAAGTGAAGGGTTATATGTACAGTATGATCATCAGGTGTATAAGGGCACCCAGAGGCTGAACCCCTGGAGGCCACCACTGATGGGACAGACTGCAGGGTTTCCCGCTTCAAGTCAGTCAGTTTCCTGAAGTTCTGAAGTTGACATACCCAAGAAAAAACTCAGAGTTTTCTAATACTCTTTATATTGCTTAAAAAAATAAAATAAATTACAATTGACACTTTAAATTGTAATTTAAAGGTATATTTAAAGTATCTTTAATGACAATTGTAAAGAGAAAATAGGTATATGCATTCTGCTGAGATAAACATACTTATAAGTACCTATTTCTGTCTTACAAACAGGAAATGGTAGAGTTCAACATAGTGAGTACATCATAACATACAACATTTTGTAAACAATATAGCCACTTACAAATAGATGCTTCTCACTAGGTACATTTACCTTTAGGTACATTTAAACTTTAGTTGGTCTGTGGGAATCGCTGTTACTAAGCCATGTGAATCCCTGTTTGCTTCAGGGCAAGATGTGTGACTGAGGTGGCATCGAGCTCTTTCAATCCACGAAGGCAAATGGGGTGAAGATCACTGGAGTGGCATCTACCACTGGAGCTTTTTTAGTGGCTGACTGCTAGCATTTCCACTTTGGGTCTTAGGCTCAGATAACCTTGGTACTAAACCTACTGGGCTGCTTAAAGCTCTGTAACTTCATTGGGTTAAAATAAACAAAATCAGTATTAAAAAAAGAACATGAATAAAGACAGTACAGTACATTTAGGGTTAGAGTTAGGGTTGCTATTTGTATTCTTTAATACAAACATTTGGAGATTCAGTGCAAATTACTTGTATAATTACAGATTTGAATCTTTGGTGTGATTGATTAAGATTACAGAAAACAATTGATTCATTTGTTACTTTTTTATTGATTGACAGCACTTTTTTTTTTCAAATGTATCAGATCCTCATCATAATAAAATAGCTTGATGGGTGTTCAGTGATAAAAATAATTTGGGAAGGACTGTGACTTTTAACCTGGATTTATAGGTTGAATCTGCTAAATGTAAATGTAGATTGAATCATGTGTGTGTTCCAAAAGAATTGGCAAGAGGATTCTGCTAGCTCAGATCAAAGCCTGTTCAACTGGAGCAGAGAGCCCCTCAGAAGATGAAAACCTGGACAAAGAGGATGGAGAGACATCAATAAGAGACAAGACCAATGACACTGAGGAGCCGGATGAAAGAGGTAATTTACCGAAGACTTGCAGTTATTTATTTAAAAAGATTTTTGTGTCTCTTTAAAAAGATGTGTAAAAAGATGTGTGCTTCACATGTATCTGATGTTCACATGTACCTGATGGTCACATGTACCTGCAGACAAAGAGCAAGAGGAGGAAATGTCAGACTCTGGCTCAGATGTTGATGTAAAGAAGGGTGGACGGCGTCACCATCTGTTGCGTAAGAAGCTTACATTGAGTGAGGGTGACTCTGATGATGGGACAACGGTCAAAATCAAGAAGAGAACCATGAAGAAAATCAGACGAGAAGGTTAGTGTTGGCTAACAAAACATGAGTCAGGTGACAGGTATAGCCTGTGTCGAGGTGTTTTAATGCGATTATTGATCATTTTTTGTAGTGAACAGTGACAACTCTGCAGATTCTGATTTTGAGCAACCAGGTTCTGCTTCCTCCAGTGATTCATCAGGCCTCAGTGAGACTGTGTGTATGGATAAAAATGCGGAGATGACCAACAAACGCAAAACACGGTATGAAGGTTATGTATAGTTGTAATTAAAGCTCTTTATCAGAACTGCTAACACGCACAATAAACTCAAACCGTACTTGTACTTCCACCTGGAGGTACGTCAGAAGTGCAATAACTGCAATAAACATAAGTTTGTGCACATTACACATTACTATTGTATTGTATATTACACAATGTATATTACCCTTTGCCGTAATACAATATCCAATAACCCCAAGATCTGTACATCTGCACAATACTGTCTATATGTAAATTGTCTATATGTTAATTGTCTCTGTATTTATGTAAGGTGCCTGCACTGTCTGCACGCTCCCAAGAATTTCACTCACCTAGACACAGGTGCTGTGGAGATGTGACAATAAAAGTGATTTGATTTGAACTGGGGTGGTGGATGTGTGAATGCTGGTGCATTGGTGCCAATAGTCTCAGGTTTGAATGTGAACTGCACCCTTCCCCTGCAGTATAAAATAACAGTTCCTAATAGGTTATGGTCTATGCTCTCCTATTTAATAAAGGCAAAAGCTTAATGTTAAAAATGTGGGGAGTTGGGATTTATAAAATCTCTTTCTGGTCTTTAATGAGGGAGCTTTAATTCGGCTGATCCAGGGTCATGTCTGTTATACATGCCAATTTAACATGATTGTTTCTTGTGATTCATGTAGGTCATCCAACAAAAAAGGCAAGAACAGTGAGAGAGGTCACCAAAAAGAAAAGAAAAAACGACGGCGTATTAAGGTCCAAGACTCATCTTCAGATGACAAGGTACAATACAAAACCAATCTTTATTACCCCAACGGTTAAAGAGACTGTTGATGTCTTTAAATGAACACTCGGTTTGTTGTACAGAGCGCAGGGGAAGGGGTGGAAGATGCAGATGGCGATGAAAAAGGAACGTCCAAAGGCCGTAAAAAGATTCGCAAAATCATTAAAGATGACAAGCTGAGGACAGAGACCAGAGATGCCCTGAAGGAGGAGGAGGAAAGGAGGAAACGTATCGCTGAGAGGGAGCAGTTAAGAGAGAAACTACGAGAGGTACATACACATGTGGTCTGAAAAGCATATTACATTGAGGCCTTTTGTCCAGAGTGAGGTACAAGGTGAGAAAAACAACCATATTCTATATACATACACAGACACACATATACATATA
>JBAJNP010006241.1:15000-26153 GCA_036877545.1 Yasuhikotakia modesta | reverse complement strand
TTGTTTTCACCATTCATATCTTTGCACTTTTTCCCTTAGAGCTCAGTTCATTCTTCAGCGTTGTGTTGATGTGTGTGATGATCTTCAGGTAACACCAGCTGGCTGATGTGTTTGGAGAATCCTCCCAGCCCCTTCTCCTCTGAGCTGGGCAATCTGCCCCTGCAGGAGCTGTCCAGTGTGCTGATGGCCATGGAGGGAGTGAAAGAACCCCAGACCAATGCCCCTGTTGCCCCTGCTGAAGTGCCCCTCCCCCAGGGTAAACCCTGCCTCATCCAGCGCTCCAACACTGGTGAGACATTCATGCTTATAATCCACTGAGCCTGTACCTGTACCTGTGAGACGACACCTGTGGAACTTACACCTGTACACCTACACCTGTAAAGTGAGATATTGTGGAGTATACAGAAACAGCATACTACACAAGCACTGAACTTGTAGTACACTATTTCTGTAGTGAACTGTGTCTGTTTGACGCCACTGACAGAATTGTAGACATTTTCACAGCGATTAAAACTGAAGTGCTGTTAAAACGAAGAATGAGAACTGCTGTTCTCTGCTGTTGAACTATAACACATTTGTAAGTGTTTATTATGGCTGAATGTCACTCGAGTGAATGAATGAGCTGTTAGAGGGGCATAAATACAGCTGAGCTGCAGTCGCTGCAGACTGATGTGTGTCACACAGCTGATGAAAAGGGTTCGTGTCTGTCATTCACGACAGATTTAATTTTCATCTTGGGAAATGTTTGATTTTATTTGGGCTTTCATGTCATTTTCCCGGTGTTTATTTCCCCTCAGTCATGTGGTGTTGATTTGGTTGCCATGTGTTGGTTTTTGTTTGTTTTCGTCTGCTGGGTGTTTTACTGCAGTGGGCGCTCTTTGCTCGCTCTGCCCCCCTGATACGCCTGGCAGGTTACACAGGAGTATTTCCTGGGCAGGTAGATATCTCACCTGTGTGTGTATGTTGCCCTGAGTGCATACACACACACACACACTTTGTGCTGTTATGGAGTGTTTCTGTAGCTTCCTGTCTGTATTAACACTCAGAAATCCAGAACAAACCAACTAATGAAGAATCTGGTCAGCCAATCATCACTCAGGAAACAACGCGATTGATTTCTGAATGATGACATTTGATTTTTGTCTTTTCTGACTTCCTCCCTGAAGCTGTTTCATGGTTGCTTTGCTTTTCGTTATTTGTCCAACAGTTTGACTTGAAAGGCGTCTGTAAAGCTGTTCAAAGAAGTATTTTTATTTTATTTTAGGGATAATAATGTAAATTTGATATTTACAGAGAGATGGCATCAGAAAGGCAAAAGTTTAGCTTCTAAAAATAACTATAGTACAGTAAAATATAATTTATAAAAATCTATAAATACAAATGTATTTGTTCTCGTTAAATGTTAACATTACTGTAAAATCTCTTCTCTTGAACAAGTATATTATACTTCTCTCTCTATCTTTAAAAAATTATTTTAATTTTTTTTTTTAATTTAAGGGGGTTTAGATTCGCTGGTTAGTTAAGTTGATATAATGTCACCTTACAGTTGATTTACAGGGACCTTTAAAAACAGTATTTTTTTAAAGCCTTTCAGTGTCAAATCAGTTTGTCAAACTTGCTTCATGTATTTGAAACATGATCAACTTGTGTGTGTGTGTGTGTGTGTGATCAACGCATCCGTCTGTAGTTTTGATCAGTAAATGGCTGTGCATGTACTAGAATGAGATCAGGCGAGAATCTCCACTGATTGTAGACTTTATAGATGTTCAGGGTTCCTCTGTTCACAGTTTTTTGCTGCATCTTGTTTTAAATATTTCATCAATCAACAGACTCTGAGGTTTTGGAAGAAGGTGGGCGGAGCAAACGGGCGATCTCACCGTCTAACTCTCAGGAGATAGAGTTTGAGGCCATACCGTCTGATCCCATCTTCATAAGTACTGACCAGCCGTCAGCCACCGCCGGGCTCAGCCGGGTGAGGGACAGCAGTAAACAGAGCAGTTTTTACACCTCACAGGGAACTAGTAGTTTCTTATAGTTGTTTTAGCATACAAAATGTCACATTTAACTTCTTATTGTCATTGACCTGGAACAAAAGCTGAATAATAAACTGAATACAGTGCATAAATAAACAAACACAAGAGATTTCTGTGTGTGTTTAATGTAGTTCTTTGGTCCGTTCTCTTCTCAAGTCCTCCTCAACCTCCAGTCAGGATGATGAAAAGTCAACTCTGGAGGAAGTGAGCGAGGGGGGAATCCCTATTGACCAGCAACCTTTGACCCTCTCCAGCCCTGGAGCACAAGACGCTGACCTCACCTTCAGCCACTCCGCCACTTTAAACAAATCCAGCTCTTCTCCTGAGCTTCAGACGCTGCCTGAGGCCTTCACCAAAGCAACGGCCTCAAGCGCCGTGGTCAGAGATGCTCTCGGCTCCAGGACGCAGTCGGTCCAGCCCTCTGCTGAGAGAGAAGGCCCAGGAGAGAGTGTGGGCTCGGGCGGCCCATCCAGCAGTAGTGTGTCTGTGTCATCTTCATTCACCTCCAGGATGAGGCTGGAGTTTCCCACCTCCCAGCCTGGACCACTCTCTCCTACTGGACACAGACCCCGCGGACACACTATTTCTGTTTCTGCACCCTCGTCCCGCAGGGAGAGAAAGATGGACAGAGACTCGTATCACAACCGTGGAGGTTCATCCAACGCAGAGAAGAGTTCAGGACTCAGTCCCAGGTGAGATGCAGGACTCAGAAATCAGAGCTGAATGTCTGACGCTATATATTTTCTGTTTAATATTACTGAGGCAGGATTTATTATAAGCTCAGAGTCACATTGTGTTCTGTGAGGTTCTGCTGGGCCGCATGTGGTCTCCAGGGCATTGCTGGACATTTGTCTGCTCTGACCTCAGATCAGCACTTTGATGTAGTTTTCTGCTTTAAACTCCTCCACCTTTAACTATGATATTTCTCCTGTGAGGTGAAGTATGTGGAGGAGAGTGTGTGGGCACTGCAGGGAACTGTCAGTCTGACTTATTACAGTGCAGGTTCAATAGATGAGTGATCTACAGTGACCTAACCTTTCCTCCTCCACTTCCTGTCTGCAGCTTTGTCTTCCTGCAGCTCTATCACTCGCCCTTCTTCGGCAATGAGGCCAACAAGCCCCTCCTACTGCCCAAATCTCAGGTGAGTGTGTGTCTGCTGTAAATCTCAGGTGAGTGTGTGTCTGCTGAAATAAAATTTTGCATAAAGAAACATTTTTTAATGTGCATTATTGCATAATCACCCCATTTGGAAGGAATTTGGAAAAACATGCATTAATGTCCAGCATTTTTCTAATGTTCAGCTGAACACTGTGTTGACTGCTTGTTAATTTGGCTTCTTTCACAGCTGATAGATCGTGCAGTTAAAGTCTTGGATCAGATGCCTCCATACGACACACACAAGATTGGGGTGGTGTTCGTGGGAGCGGGTCAGGTAGAGTCAGACTCAGTCCAGTGCGGCTAAAATACCCATGAGCAAAAACTTGTTTATAATCACTGTTTGTCTTCAGGCAAATCACGAGGTGTCGATTCTGTCCAATGAGTACGGTTCTAACCGCTATGCCCGGTTCCTCACGGGCCTCGGGAAACTGATCCACCTGAAGGACTGTGATCCAGACCAGATCTTTCTGGGTGGCCTCGATCAGTACGGAGATGATGGAGAGTTCACCTACTGCTGGCACGATGACATCATGCAAGGTGAGGGGCGTGTGAGAACTCCTCAGATCTCCTCAGAGAAATGAAACTGACACACACAAGATGATCTTTACACACAGTAAGATAAGCTAATGTTGATTTCATCACTCAGATAATTTGGTGTTAGACTTTGACAGGAATGTTTGAGTTCCTACAGTTCTGACGTTTGAGCGGACTCTAATCTGAGCACAGTTTGAGGCCATGTTGAGATCTTTCAACAATCTTCTGGAGACACAGGAGATTCCAGTCTCTGTTTCTCAGGACAGAAACTGCAGTTGTTTGAGGTAATGGAGCTGGGAATGAATAATTCACTTCTGGTTCCTCTGCAGCGATTTTCCACATCGCCACTCTCATGCCGAACAGAGAAAGCGACAAGGGCTGCTGCAATAAGAAGCGACACATCGGGAACGACTTTGTGGTGGTGGTTTACAATGACTCGGGGGAGGAATATAAACTGGGTACCATCAAGGTGAGAGAATGAACATTTCCACTCCATTCCTGCTGGGTGATTTCTTATTGAAGTGTGTCTCTAAAGTCATAGTTCATGCAGAAATAAGAAACTGGGCTATTATTTCCTCGCTGTCTTGGCTTTTCAAATCTGTATGGCAGATTTTGTTCGGTGGGACACAAATGGAGGTATTAGGCAAATATTTCTGGTGCTGCGGTCCTCATTCACTCTGTGTGTAAGAATAAGAGTCAAAAATGTTTAACATTTCTCTTCTGTTCCACTGTGAAGTTGTGTTAGTACATTACCCAGTAACAACATTTAACTGCTGTGGTTCTTGTGCCTCCAGGGGCAGTTCAACTTTGTGGAAGTTGTGATAAAGCCTCTGGACTATGAGAGTAATCTGGTGACGCTGCAGTGTCGCAAAGGTGATTAAAACTCACAAACCCAGCAAGCTACTATAATGACCTCAATTTGTATTCTACATAAACAAGAGCATGTGGTTTAATGTTCAGGAGATGTTTGTAATGTTGCACCTGTTCTCTCAGATCTGGAGGGTCTGGTCGACACCAGTGTGGCAAAGATCGTGTCAGACCGGAACCTTCCTCTGCTGGTGAGACAGATGGCTCTGCATGCCAACGTGAGTTCCCTCATCTCCTTCATCTCATCATGTGAATGGATTTTGATTTTCTGTGATTTATCGTTCATCAGCTGGAGGAAAATAACTTCAGAACAGTGCAAACACAAGCCTGGCAGGGGCTTATTTGAAGTATCAGTTACCTGCATAAAGATTTTAGTGGAAAGTTTGCATTTAAATTATTAACTATAAAAGCTATCACATAGTTTATCCTTTAAGTCTTTCCCCTGTTAATGTTTATATTGGCAGAATCCACAAACCAGTGATGCGTGACTCAGATAAAACAAATACTACCATGCGAGTAAAGCGTCTGTGGAACACAGATTCTGCTCTCAGACTCACTGTTTACCGTAAACCTGCTTTATTCTTAAAGTCTGAAGCCTGTGAGGTTCCACCCACTCTGAGAAACTGAGACTTTTCAGTGAGGCTTCTTATGAATCACACCCCCAGTTTCCTCTGAGACCCACAAATCACTGCAGCCCTCAGGGAACCGCCTCCGGTTAGCACCACCACACAAAACGGCCACCAGGCCAGAGGAGAAGAAATGCAGACCTTGATTTTCAATCCGGTCAAGACTATCTGACGCTGGATTTTTAACCTGCTGTTACTATGGTTACCTAGGAGCGTCACAAAAAGCTTTGTTGTCTTTATTACAACATGTTTACATAAAACATTATTTTGAGAAGTTGGATGAAAATAATCAGGGGCATTTTTATTCTGGAAGAAAATAATTGGCTGTATTATTAGTCATGATAAAACTGGTATTTTAACAAGCTGTGGTACTGTTTACCATGGCCCAGAAACATATACCATGGCTCTGCACTGTTAACAATTAATGGGTTAATTATTCATCTATAATTATTTGCCCTTCTGCATGTTCTCATTTGTGTTTCTGTGTTTCTGAAAGATGGCGTCACTGGTGCACCAGTGCAGGGCGAACCCCTCTGATGCATACGCTTCAAAATGGCTGGCCAGACTGAGACACATCAAACGGATTCGAACTCGGGTACAAATGACAATCTTTTACAATTGGGTACAATCTTCTCAGAAACTTCTCTTTTCTTTGAGGGCTTTTATTTATGTTGGATGAGTTTGACAAGAAAACGGCTTTACCTTTTAAAACAACCCTGTTTAAAACGAGGGTCGTGAAAGATCTCTTCTTAATTTAGTCTTTATCTCCATCCACACAGGCACAGGAGGAAATTCAGTCCCATCCTACTCATGGGATCTCCCTCACGCAGAGTCATGCCCCCATGCAGAATAAACCGGCCCACCAGCCCCCGGGCTCAGCTGCAAACCCAGACGCGGGCCAGAGGAAGCGGCTGGTGTCGACGGTTGACGATTTCACAGACTTTGTTTAGACAGAAGGTTTGATGTTAACAGAGCGAGCGGCTGCGCTTTAATCAGTCTGAGTTCACTTCAGGATTGCTCTTAATAAAATATGATCTCTTGAAAAATAAAAACCGTTTTATGATCTCTCTCTGCAACAGATTTACAGGAAGTTAAAGACTCTCAGCTGGTGTCACTAACGCTGTGAATGTTTGCGTCTGCTGTGAAGTTTTTTAACAGTCATTTAAAGACATGCGGTGTCATTATGGAAGTCTCACTTTTAGCAGTACAGCCAACTTACACACAAACTTTGCTTTTGTTCAGTCTCTGTCACACAAAAAATCATGTAATTATGACACATTCACACTTTTGTCTCTGAATAAATGAAAGTGTTATAAACCGTCCACAGCAGTGCCAACAGAATCAAGCTCAATGAAACTGTAGTTGAGCTGACTGACAGGTGAGCGTTTATCTTTGGGTTGTTTGTTGTGTTGTATGGTGACGTTGCTGTTATGATTTTATAGCACAACAGTTTTGCAGAACAGATGCTTTAACACGTGTGTGTGCATGTGAGCTTCAACACAAACCAAATAAACACACAAAAAAACTGTTTTCTCCTTCATTTCTCTTAAAATGTTTCAGATTTTCAAATTAAATGTTTGTTCTAAAAACAAACTTTTCTTATTACTGTGAATCCAGTAATAACTGATAATACAGTTTTGTTTTTTCATTTTATTTGAGTGATTTACAATGTTTGTTTCTTAAAGATTTATCAATGTCATGATAAATGTTAACATGATGGATAAATGCAATCGATTTTTAATTAGAATTGTGTAAAATGATTAAAGCTGTAATCTCAATTTAAATCATTATAAAATGAACTGGTTTAAGAAACACTGATGTTATGTACTTAGTCAATAACTACGTTTTGTTCATATATTTAAAAAGTCACAATGCTAAGAACGTGTTTTTGGAAGTTGAGTTTTTAATATAAAGGTAAGATGTTTAAGACAGATGACGTCAGACATCATACTGTAGCTGTCAGACTCTTTATTTGACTTTGTCAAGTGCAAAAGCAGGTAAACAGAAGTGCTACTGCGTTACAAATACAACAACTGCACAAAACCTTAAAAGTCTCGTACACAAAATAACTTTAGCATGCATGTTTTTGGCAATTCTGACAGGTTAAATGTGCAGGACAACATTTGAATGAAAACTGTGCTGTTTGAAAATCTGGTGAGAAACATTCTAATATTCAGGCTTGCAGTTGTCTTTGGCCAGTTATAATACAGCATGCAGGGAAGCAATGTTGTCTATTAAGTGAACATACTGAAGTTGGTCAGTGCGGTTAAAGCAAATCAGATACAAATGCAATTAAAGTGAATACAATATTTACATCAGGGCAGAGCAACATGTACAGACACACGTGACCTTTCAACAGCTCATCTGATGAAGACGTATTTGTAAGTTTCTGGCAGAACCGAGCTCTGCGTTCCCCTGTAGTGGATATTCTGACATCATCACTCTCAACACCGTCATTATATGAGACCTTTAACACATGCACTGAGTGAAACAAAATATTCATAAAACAAACATCCTGGTTTTTACGAGGGTCCCTGAGGATTATCATGGTAAACACATTTCTGAATACACAAGTACTACACGAGCAAAAAAAAAATGATATTACAATACATGATAATTATTGCTAAATAATATCCTGATGCAACTCATAATACTGGAAGAAAATAGTTCTGAAAAGCATTTTATGTGGCACTTATTACATACAGTTAAATATGGCAAAGCACTCAAGCTTGACAATGAAATAAAGTGCTGAGTACAAAAGAAAACATTAAGTTGATCTCTTGATACTTGAATAGCAAGCTTTGGCGAATCTACAGAGAGGAAAGCTGTGATCTCTTCATGCCACGTGTTTGTATTATTTAGCAGAACTAAAAATTTTCAGTAACGCATTCAAACCAAACCACGATACGACACAAACACACTCGCTCATACACATCAATACAAAGTGCTTTTTACAATTCGATTTAAACAACATAGTAAGCGAAACAAAACCACATACTTCAGTATTTCATCATCGATTATCATTGACAGGCTTCTACTAATAATAACAATGATGCGTTATGTCTTCGTACCACCTGCTGAAACCTCACAGAGTTCTGGGAAAGCTGGACTGGAAGTTTTCACCATTCCAACTTTCATCAATTCAACATTTCAGTTTCTTGTCATGTTTCCTCGTCTGTTTTTGCGTTTCCTCTCACCTGCCCTCTGGTGTGTTTAGGGTTGAGAAACATCTGAATGTAGCTGATATAAAATTTAAGAACTATTTGAAATCCTGAGGTGTCCTAGTTTTTTAGCACCCTGATGGCGTCTTCAGAAATGTGTTGGTGTGAATGCATGAGTGCGGCTAGAGAAAACAATCCCATGTATTTTCTGATATGTATTTCTGTGACTATTTTTAGTAACATGCCATTATATTACGTAGCATAATTTATGCATAAGTACCTATAAGTGTAGCGCTATATTTAGAATGGTGGAATGTAATGGCATGAAAATATGTACCAATAAGCTAATATGTGCTGTAATGTGTGTAGTACATCAGTGTGAGCCCTTCTGAATACGTTTTGCCTATACGGAATCAATGGGCAATAAATGCACCCATGACTTTAAAAGCTTCCTTCTACAAAACAAACAAAATGATTTATCAAACATAATACATTGTACAACAAATAGCATCAAGCGTTAGCCATCCCGTGTCAACAGGCGTTCTGTTGTAGTCTCTCATTGTCACTTTATTCAAGAGTCTTGGTTGCTATGACAGCACAAGGTGTGCTCTTGTCGGCCGCAACCCCGTTGACCTCCGGGGTCAAGGGGTAACACTGAGGTCACTGTGAGAGGGAAGGGGAAAGGGCCAAAGATAGCATTAAACTTCAGAAAAACCCTGGTGACCTGCACCTTGTTTCAATGATGGATCTAGTAAGACATTACCAATCTATAGCTTGAGGGTGGCAATTTAAGGCTTCGCTGGATTGTTTGGTTTTGGTTGCTCTTTCACTACCTCAATGCTCTTCTGGAGGTCCTGGTTTCAAAACCTGCTGTCACCAGAACTTCATTTCACTTTCAAAAAACCCATGAGCGTCAACATCTCTGCAGTCTTGCAGCCTTACAGCTCAACATTGCCTCATGTGACGTTACTTACGTACTAGTCTTTTCATCCTCATGGTTTGTAGTGTCCTGAGAAGGGTCTGTCTGTGTTAGGGTGCACCTTGTTTTTAAGGGGAGGGGGTTTGTGCTTTCGTTTACGAGTGGGATTTGTGGTAGTGTGCGCAGGGTGCCTAAATACGCTGGAGGGAAGGTTTTCGCTGTTGCTAGGGGGCACCCACTCGTGGGAGCGAGGGATCGGAACCGGGGTTGTAATTACAGAAACAGGTGCGGTTGAGGAAGCAGACGTTGGAGTGGGAACTGGAGTTGGGGCTGGAGTAGAAGCAGGTTTGCTGGCACAGCCAACAATCCAAGAGTCCTTCTGAAAGTTTGGATCAACCTTGTTAGAAGTTGCTGTTACTTTATGAGAAACTTTTTCAGCCTTGTGAGCCCTGGAGGGACAAGTGTCCCCTTTCTTTGAACTCACTTTCAGAAGATCAGAATCCACACTGTAAGGATGTTTTTGAGTTATGCTGGCACGTGTTGCTACAATACTGGGACTTCCATGTGCCGTTTGGAGACCTTTATCAGTCTTGTGTGGACTTTGGGCTATTTCTGAGAACCTGTCTGATTTTCTTGATTTTCTGTCTCTCTTGTGAAAACTCTGTTTCTCTTCTGATGTAGCTGCAGTTATTTGAGTTCTCTGGGGACTTGTGCTTCTTTCTAACACTTGTGTACTTCTGTCTCCACCCTTGTGCCTCCTTCCACGTCTCTTCTGTCCTGCAGAGTCCAGACTTCTGTGTCGACGTGAACCTCTGCCCCGTCGTCTGCTCTTCCTCAGCATCCTTTCCAGACGGCACTCTGTTTGACACAGTTCCTCTGTGGCGCATGTGACCCGGTCCAGCTGCAGCAGCAAAGCATCAAAAGCTGGGAGGATCCTGCGAAAAGTTGCCTCCATCTCTGCTCTCTCTTTCCAGCCTTGGCCTCCAACCACCACCCCAAGGCCTAAAGAGAGGCCTAGACCTGGAGCTTCAGCCAAACTGCAAGGGCTGCTGGAGGTCGGGCACCAGGAGGCCTCTGATCCTCCATCAACACTGTCAGGAGTTGGTGGAGCCTCAGGTGTGTCCAGAGGGGGTAGACACAGGGACTTGCAGTCGCTGGTTGAAGAGGAACGTGAGGGGGGAAGCTCCATGCCTTCAAATCGCACCTTGTGCCGGAACTGTAGGGGCAGAAATTGAGAAAGGATGAAGACGTGTCTGTGGTGGGAGGCTAATTGGATACGACCCTCAAAACATTAACAATGGATTTAACAAACTGAAGAAAAACATGGTTTTAACAGTAGCATAAACTAACCATTGTTTTCCTACAGCAACACATGGTGTGACAACAACAGAAAAAGCTACATCATACACAACGCACCTCTTTAGCACGGCTGAGCCCCATCCACATTTTAAGGCGTCTCAGAAAGAGCTCCACCATCTCATAGTCCTGCAGGTCAACGGCGGGTCGGTACAGTTCCGCTCTTGCGCGATGGTAGTTTCTTAACAATGCAGACATGGCGAGCCACAGCAAAATGAGATGAAGGAGAGTTAAACTAATGTGAAAGATTACACAGGAAGCCGGGCAGGGGGAGGAGCCGCCGTCCGGTCGCCAAGACAACAGTCCACGCCCACCAGAGCTGAGCAACGTCAGGAAAGTGGCACTAACTGTTCCGTAGCCCTCAATGACCGAGTGGAAAAGCTGGAAAGAAAAGTGCTTGATTGTTTTTAACACTGTACAGAAGTTTTGAAATATTTCACAAGTGCTTCTTCACAATAAATCTACAAAGTACAGAGAGGAGAGGCAGCTATTACAAATA